>JAGFNQ010004560.1:136151-215094 GCA_024364735.1 Boesenbergia rotunda
TAAAGAAAGTCTACATACCTGTAGTAACGACAAACCAAATATATACTCGACCAATAAAATAACTGTGGAAATAAAACAGACACTAAATCAAACCAACCCAAATTGACACGGTGGGACTGAGGGACTGGCAACTGGATCATCTCCTGGCTCCAAGAAAATACGACTACCTGCTATCTGAAACAACAAAGAAGAAAGCAGGGGTGGTGAGTCCGGGCGGACTCTGCGGGTATATGAGTAGACAAATAAGCATGGCATGATACAAGATAACCAAGTAGAGAATCCAACAGGGTACAGTCCATAAAGAAATATAGCAACCTAATCATGCATAACATATGTAAATCGACATGGTATAAAGTCCGAATAACGACTAAACAGGTATAGAACAACGCAACAACAATAATATCAAGATATACATGCATGTCAAACATATGCAACAATCATAGCTCATATAAGTGCATCAACACAAGCAAATGCATAAAAGAAATACGTATGCACATGATGCAATGACATGTGTCACCCCTGACGCCAGTCAAGCCGTCAACACATCCCATCTGTGTGACCGAGTGGGTAGGGCTGTGACAACTGTACCACTCCAACAACAACAATAATAATACCACATAAAGCGTGGTTGAGTGGACAGGATGCTGGGAAGTCTACACTCCAAACCCATGGTACATCGGGGGGGAGGGGGGGGGGAGCTATCACAACTACAATATCCCTAAAAAAAAAAACAACAGTGAGGGTGAGCCACCAACGGCTCATCCCTCTAAAACAACGGTGAGGGTGTCACTGTCTGGCATAACAGGACAAACACTCGCACTCTAACCGCTACCATGACATCTTGTGGTTGAGTGAATCGAGCAACAATATGACTAACGACGACTTAACCAAATGTAAGCCAACAGTCGTTATGCAACGTGCAAGTATGGTGCATGATATACGATTCACGAACAACCGGGGAAACAACGATGCAATAAAATCCAACGAGTATACGATGCATCCATACAACCAATCCAGAAATCGCAAACCAACGATTATGCACCTACACTACTAGGTAGGGTATTTCTAATGTCAAATAAACCTTATTGTGTTGAATGAACTTCTAAGTGCTCGCGTACAAGCGGCACTTTACAGAACAGAAAATCAATAGAGGACTGTACGGATACAAACTTGGAATACTCGAAGATCAACGAAGAATAAGTCTCAACGGCGATGTTTAAATAACGACAACGAACAAGGTCAAGCAACCTATAAGACATAAACTAGCCATGCTTTAAGGTAAAAGAACTACTCGAGTACAAAGGAGAAATACCCGCCTTATAATTGTAGAAGTACGTAAACGAGAACCTTCGACAATCAATCGAACAAGTCCGAATCAAGGTCCTGTATATATGATAAGGTTTAGCTAATTATGAAATCAACAGATTAGCTAAACTACATACTATATATAATTAGGAGAAATCTAAATTACGACTTCTATTTAATTAACTCACAATTAACAATTGGTTTCTTCTTAACCTAACTTTATGACAATTAAGTTATTAAGTCAACTTTCCAAACTAACCTAAAGAACTACCACCCAGTCTAAGCAAACATTTCCTTTTGGTGATCCAAATCAAATTCAACTCCAAACTAAACACTTACTAATCCAAACCACCCAACTCCTATAGTTGCTCACGGCAACACATTTAATCTGATTAATAATACATTAAACAACACAAAATTAGTTTATTCTCATACCAGTCTCACGGTAGAACATAGCAACCCAAAACAGAGCCTAAGAGAAATTCACATCTATACTCATGGCAAAACCAGTAAATCACAGAATTTAACCTACAACATTTCAATCCATGAAATCCACAACAAGGTTTCACTCCTTCAAACACCAATTTCAAAGTTCCAAATGGATACAAGAACTCACGGTAGGACCAAACAGAACTAGTAGGACCAAATGACACCATGAAACCAATTCAAACGTTTGCTAACAATCGAGCACAGAAAAACCCGAAACCATATCGAATATGTACAGTGAAGTTTCACGGCAACACATCAGTTCTAGCAAATCTGCCCACCAACTTTACAAGCACCAAAATCACCGTAAAACAAACACTCATCATCTTACCTGAGTTGGTGCCGACGCGAGCAGAGGAAACCGAAGAAGGAAGTGGCACTCGACTAGGGCTTCACGCGAGGCGACGGTGTTCTGCTCGTGCGCGCCGGAGAAGAAGAAGGAGAAGAGAAATGGAGTAGGTAGGGCGGCGGGCGACGGTGGCTGTCACGAGGGAGAGACGACGGCTAGGGCTCGGCGGCGGAGTCGGCGGCTTCGGTTCGCTGTTGTGTCGGCGTCGAAGCAGAGAGGAGAATCGGGCGAAGAGGAAACTGATCGGGTGAGGGGAAGTTAGGGCTTTGTAGGTTTTTTTTATATTTGTTTTGTCATTTTGCAATTAAACCCAACAAATTTGAAAAATTGCAACTAGGCCCTTAACTTTTAAAATTCACCTTTTCAGCTCGAAAAATTCGGTATTTAACACTCTGAATAGGATATCATGATTTACTACTGCTGTTTAGCATTTGGTGTTTGTAAATATGATACAGATTCCTTTTGGAATCATAAAGTTTGGATCATGATTTGCTGCTGCAGTTTAGCATAAGGTGTTTCCAAATATGATCAGACTCTTTTGAGTCACTTTGGATCAGTTGAAAATTGACATGTACTGATCATATTTCATGTAATTTCAACTCTATACATCCGCATCTTGATCTATGTCGTTAATGACATTGGTATTGTGATTACTGTTGGGGATTGTTACGATCATATTCAGTAGCTATGACCTCTTTAGTCCTATACCAATGAAGTTAATGGACCAGATTGTTTATAGGGGTATCTTGTACTCATAAAGTTTGATATCAACTAAAGTTTTGCTTGTATTTACTATACAACTCACATATAGCCCAAGTGGGAGATTGTTGGATATTATTATTATCTCTATTAGGTGGGCTTATTTGTAAGTTGCACAAGTAAATACAATCTGAGCCCTTAAAGTGATCTAACTTATGTTTATTGGGTTTCGGATTATTGGATGCGGGTTCAATGTATAGAACCCTTTAGACCAATCTGTTATTATCTATGGGCTGATAACAGATTGAATTGTTATATAAAGGGGAGGTCCCCAAGGGTTTAGGTGATCTTTATGACCTAGTTTCTTGTTCCCCATTGACAAGAAACTTTACGGCGCCGTCAAACCTAAGCCCCTTGGAAGATTCTCCTTCTTCTTTCCTCTGCATCTTCTTCCACAGGGATCAAGCCGACGACGCTGCGACAAGGACAATGGCTCTACAATCAGGTTCCTTGTCTTTCGGTTTATATCTTATATTTTGTTATGCCATGATTCGATGAAACAATAGATCCATGTTTATATACATTATGTTTTCTCTTCGAGTTCTTATTTTATTTCTAGAATTTATGTGGTTAGGAAAAAACACAATGTTCTATCACAATAACATTATAACAAAGCAAGAGAGCGGTTTTAGAGAATACCAATCAATTACCAAAACGAGCCTCCATTCTATTATTCCTTGCTAATAGCTTGTGTGTCTATGAAGCATTGTCAATTCAAAATAAACAAAACTACTCTTTCTCATTATCAAATAATAAATAAGAAATAATCAAAATTTTAAAGTAACTAACTCAAAATGACTTACGTGGGAAGAAGATCTATCAAACAATCAGTCATCTTTCATGATCCAATTAGGAATTCTTATACCATAGTGAAAACCAACCAACCAAAATAAAAAATATGTCAAACAACCACTTGGATCATGACGTTGTTCTCTTTAAGATAACCATCAGCTTGAAGCATTTTACCATATTTTCATGGTACAAGATTGGCAAATTAAGAGGAAATAAGAGCCCCTTGGTTTGCTTTTATTAAGTCTGTGATCTCCAATTCCAATTTAGCAAATAATCGCGGTGGAATCAAATGATCCACATTACCAAACTGATCCAATTTAGGATCATGCATATCTACAAATTGCTTAGGAGTTACCTGACCATGGAAAAACCGACAGATGATGCCACTCTTACAATCTCCCTTATAATAGTAATGACAAGCTTTGGAGATGATTCATGCAACTCTTGGCGCAACCTTACATTACTCCTGGAACTAAAGCACCAGCAATGTGGCATCAGAAAAGCAATAATTTTTTGAGTGGTCACTACCACAGTGATTCATATCATTTGGTTCTTCAAAGCACAAAATGCAGTTCGTAAAATAAGCTAGACATCAAATCAGTATTCAAAGAAGGCAAGAATTCCATTTTGTGAGGAAGTAGCATCTCCTCCGAAGATAGTCGATGAGCAAAAAGAGGATCTCCAATGCAATGGCTGGAAAGTGAAGGGATAGTTCTTGAAAAAGTTGGGAAGGAAGCATGCAGCGGAACTATGGATCTTCGTGGAATTGCAACTACATAGGAAGGAAGAGTCACATTCGCAGCTGCAGTGTAGTTACCTGCTGTAGATCTCCAAGGCCGTCAGTTGTTTCCTAGCGAGCGCTGCTCGCAGTGGCCTCCTCGTGAGCGCTGTTCGCAGCAGCCTCCTCGAGAGCGTTGTTGCGTATATATTAATGACAGACAATAAATTCGGTCGTTAAATCACCAATAACGACGATATTTGATATCATCATTAATATTAAAAGAGAATAATTATTTAATAAGATATAATTTTAATGACTGAACTAAAGGTGTTATTGAAGTGAATACCTAGTTCTTGATTAAATTCATTGGCTATAAGTCGAGCTTTATACCGTTCAAGAGAACCATCAGCTCGATGCTTAAAGCGAAATACCCATTTAGAGCCAACAACATTCATAGAGGAAGTACGTGGGACTAGACTCCATGTTCCAATGCGAAGAAGTGTATCAAATTTTGTAGTCATTATATTACGCCAATTCGGATCCTTGTTTGCTTAAGAAAAATAAATTGGTTCAACAAATTTTGAAGATACCACTGTAGCTTCAGGAAAAGGATTGGCTCTGATACCAGGTAAATAGAAAAAAATGTAACAAAAATAACTTTGTTGATTAATAACTTGTCCATGAGATGTACAATTTATAAGGTCTTAAGAAACTTAGTCAAATAAAAATTAACAAAGAAACTGTTATTAACATATTCATAAGAAATTGTCAATTAACAGATTAATAAAGAAAATATTTAATCTAATACTTAATATATATAAATTTATTTTGACTTGGTCAAAAATTTTATTAAATAATTATTCTCTTTTATCCCTTGATAAATTCAACGGAAGATCTCTGACATTGAGTTTACTTGTTAGTCAGTTGAAATGCTGTCTAGATAATGGCTTAGTGAAGATATTATTAATTTGATCCTCTGTAGAAATATAAGAATCTAATAATTGTTGAGTCGTCACACACTCTTAAACAAAATGAAAATCAATTTCCATATATTTTGTACGAGCATGAAAGACTGGATTTGTTGTTAGATATGTGGCTCCAATATTATCACACTAAATTTTTGATGCAATATTTGATAAAAGATAAAGTTCAGAGAGAAGTGATTGAAATCAAATAATTTTAGATGTTGCATTTGCTATAGCTTTATATTTAGCCTCAATGCTTGAACGAGATATTATAGGTTGCTTTTTCGAATTTCATGAGATAAGATTTTATCCAAGAAATATTGCATATCTACTAGTAGAGCGTCTGTCTTCAAGAGAGCTTGCCCAATCCACATCACTATATGCATGTAAATCTCGAGATGATTGTCGATATAAAAGAAGACCATATAAAATAGTAACTTTGAGATAACAAAGTATTCTTTTCACACCTTCCCAGTTTTGTTCAATAGGAGAATGCATGAACTGACAAGCACTATTTACTGCAAAGGTAATATCAGGTTGTGTGATAGTGACATATTATAAAGCTTCAACAATGCTTTGATAAATATGGGGATCAGACATAGCAAGTGAAGGTACAGTGAAGGTACAGAGAAATTAGTAATAGTAATTGGTGTAGAGACCGAACGTGCTCCATCCATTTTGGCTCTTTGAAGAAGCTTAGTAATATATTTACTTTGAGAGAGGAGATAACCTTCTTCATGTGGAATAAGTTCAATACCAAGCGAAAAAAACGAGCATTACCCATATCTCGAATAGGAAATTCTTGATTAAGATGTCTTAATAGAGTTGTAATGCCCTTTTGATCATTGTCAGTTATTAAAATGTCATCCACGTAAATGAAAAAAATATCATAGATCCGTCATTATATTGATAAAATAAAGAAGAGTCAGTTTTTGATCCAGAAAATCCTTGAGTTTGCAACCAATCTAATAATCTATGGAATCATGCACGAGGAGCTTGTCGAAGACCATAAATGGATTTCTTTAGCTGACAAACATGAGTTGAAAATTGTGGATGGATAAATCCAGATGGTTGCTTTATAAATATTGTTTCCTCAAGATTGATATAAAGGAATGCATTAGAAACGTCTAATTATCGTAGAAGTCAATTATAACTAACACCTACCGATAATAATAGGTAGACAAATGTAATTTTAATGACTGGGCTAAAGATATCATTGAAGTCAATACCTAGTTCTTGATTAAATCCTTTGGCTACAAGTCGAGCTTTATACCGTTCAAGAGAACCATCAACTCGATGCTTAAGGTGAAATACCCATTTAGAGACAACAACATTCATAGAGGAAGTGCGTGGGACTAGACTCATGTTCCATTGTGATGAAGTGCATCAAATTCTATAGTCATTGCATTATGCCAATTAGGATCCTTGTTTGCTTGAGAAAAACAAATTAGTTCAACAAATTTTAAAAAGACCACTAGAGCTTCTCGAAGAGAATATTGAGTTGTCATTGGCGGATAATGTGCGTAAATGTCTCTTAAGGAGAGCAAGCGACGAGGAGCATTATCATCTAAATCACTTGTTGATAGTGACAAGGAAGTAGGCTGACATGGTGTTTTTGATAATAGGCTTGTATTATTTGAGGATCCAAAACTAGAAAACATATTATCATCGACTAGTGACACTTCTGAGACTGGAGCAGCAACTAGAGGTGATTCTGATGGTATAGGGGAGTTATTAGAGATTTCTGGAGCAGGACTTAGTATGCCATCACTTCTGACAATGCTGCGTGACATCAAAAATGTGACACCTGTATATGGAGGAGAGATTGAAGAAGCTGTTGAAAAAGGGAATAAAGACTCATCAAAAGTAACATGTCGTGAAATATATATCCATCCTGTTTGTATGTACAAGCATCGATACCCATAGTGCAAATTACTATAATCGAGAAAAACACATTGTAGGGAACGAGAGTCAAGTTTGTGTTTAGAGTAGGGGCGTAACCATGGATAACATACGCAACCAAAGATTCGAAGAAAGGTATAGTTAAGAGTTTGATTGTAAAGTTTTTCCAAAGGACACTTATGATTGAGCAATGGAGTAGAAAGTCGATTTATGAGATATACTGCAGTACAAACAACTTCATCCCTAAATTTAAGCAGAACCGATGCATGATGAAGAAGAGCTAATGCAATTTCAACTATATATCTATGTTTTCTTTCAGCAGAACCTCGATGAACAATTCCACAAGAGACAAGATGACGATGAAGAGCTTGATATTCCCCTCTCTAATCAGAATGAAGAGAGTATTTTACGATTAAAATATTGTTCAACATAGTTTTGAAAATTACAGAATATGTCTAATAAATTAGATTTTCTTTTCATAGGATAAACCCAAGTATATTTACTAAAATGATCAATGAAGGTAACATAATATAGGAAACCTTAGTTAGATAAGATAGGTGCAGGGCCCCAAACATCAGAATGAATTATTTCAAGTGAAAAATTGAAAACACGATCGGATGAAGAGAAAGATAACTTATAACTTTTAGATTCCATGCATGCCTGACATGAATGAGATGGAGAGGAAGTGAAAGAAGTAGGTAAATCATACCTATTTATGATTGACTGAACAATACGAAGGGAAGGATGACCAAGTCGAACATGCCAAGATGGTTTATTTGTATGTTTACCAATAAAAGTTTTAATTGAAGAATTTTGAAGACAGTAAAGGTCATTTTTTATTCCCCATGAAACACAGTAGTATTTGTTACTCTATATTTTATAAGATAATAATCATGATGAAATTCAAAAAAGACATTGTTATCAAGGTAAAATTGTCGTGCGAAGAGTAAATTTTAGCAATGGATGGAACATAAATGATGTTACACATGTGAAAAATACGATTGGACAAATGAATATATGAGTTTCCAAGATTAGTAATTTGCAAACCTGAGCCATCACCCACTTGTACCGTATCCGAACCAGTATATGGTAGTACTTCGGTAAAGATATTGTAGTTTGATGTGACATGATGAGTTGCTCTAGTATCAATATATCATTCAGTATATAAAAATTTTGAAGATTTATCTTGAGTAGGCACAGACGAGAAAACTTTAGAATAGACTTGTGAAGTAGTTGGTTGTCTTAATGCTGCAGGTGTCACGCCCCCAAAGGCACATGCTTACTCGAAAATCGGGCAGCATCTCCCCTGTACGGTGGACAAGTTGGGACATATAATACATCACATCTCATCACATAAGATGGCTCAGCCATCATAACTTTAAAATAAAAGCACAACCACGCAGTTTATATCTTTAAGAAAGATGTAGATAAAATGAATTAAACTTCGCAAAACATTTAACGTCTTTTATCGGAAATAAAGCTAATAAAAAGTCCGAATACAAAGAAAACTCCAACACTAGACTACGACAATATTGGACTAACAAAATATATAACAGTCCATGAAGTAAATGCGAAAAATACGGAAAGTAGAAATAAGTACTACGGTAGTAAAACCAAATATAGAAACAAACTCAACACCGGGGGACTGGCAACTGAATCCTCTCTTGGCTCCAAGTAATGCAACTACCTGTTATCTGAAACAAAAATAAGAAGCAGGGGTGGTAAGTCCGGGCGGACTCAGCGAGTATATGAATAGACAATAGCATGGGATAAATAAGCTGTAATAAGTAGAGATACAACAGGTACAGTCCATAAGGAATATAAGGAGACCTAAACATATATAACATATATAAAATGACATGGTATAGAATATAATGACAACTAAACATGTAAGAAAAATCACATAATATAATACCATCAAAACCTCTAAGCACGTATAAAACAACGCGACATCAAAATCCCGACATATACATGCATGTCAACCAAGTGCAACAATCATAGCTCATATAAATGCAACAAACACAAGAAAATGCATAAATGCAATCAATGCATATGTTGCAATGGCATGTGTCACTCCTGACGCCAGTCAAGCCACCAACACATAATATCTGTCTGACCGAGTGGGTAGGGCTGTGACAACTATACGCACTCCAACGGATACCACTAATACACGTGGTTGAGTGGACAGGATGCTGGGGAGCCAACTGCTCCAAATCCCGAAATAAAGGGGAAGCTATTGACAACTCTAATATCCCTCTAAAATAACGATGTGGGTGTCACTGTTTGCCTACAACTCCAACATGTATGACATAATAGGATAGTTGCACGTACTCTAGCAACTACCACGACAACAAGTGGTTGAGTGAACTGAGCAACTAAATGACTAACGATGACTTAATCAAATGAAAGTCAATAGTCATTAGTATGCAACGTGCTGATATGGTGCATGATACAAGGTGCACGAACAACCGAAAAACAACGATGTGCCAGTAGAAACAACAAGTATCCGAAACCAACTAGGAACCAACCAGAAGCCAACTAGAAACCAACGAACATGCAACTAAACTACTAGGTAGGATTTTCTAATATCAAATAAACCTAGTTGTGTTTAATGAACCTCTAAGTACTAGCATACAAGCGTTAATTTACAGAACAAAAATTCATCGGAAGATTGTACGGATACGAAATTTCGAATAACTCGAAGATCAACGAAGAAAGGTATCAACTGGCGACATAAAATAACAACAACAAGATCAAGGTCAAGCAGACCTATTTAGACATAACAAGGAATGCATTAAGATAAAATAACTACTAGAGTACAAAGGAGAAGTACTCGCCTTTTATGTAGAAGTTTGTAAATGAGGACCTTCTACGATCAACCGAACGAGTCCGAATCAACGTCCTGAGTCAATACAAAAGTTTAACTAATTATACAATTAAATAAATTAGTTAAACTGCGTATAAACAAAAATTAAGATTAGCCATTGTTACAACATCTTCTCATAAAACTCACAACCATGGTGATACAAGACCAAGCGCTAAACTACTCTCAGTCCCAACTAGAACACAACTCAAACTTACATTTAACTCAAGTAGGAGTCAACACTAAACATGGGAACTCAAGCCCATTGTCATGTAAAACCAAACTCCTATAACCCATTGCACTCACGGCAATAACCAAAATAGGCTCCACCCAAACCGTAGGCTACAAGACTAGAAAACAATAGAATACTAAACGACCCCAATAGTAATCTATCAGTCACATTTATGAACTGGACAGACCAACCCAAGGAAGCTCATGATAGGGAAGAAAATCATTAAGATTATTCAACTCAAACCAAACTTCCCAAATTCTGGATTAAATCTAAACATTCAACACTATTGTTCACCCATCCAACCAACAACATTCAATCTGAACACAACCAACAAGAAAAACTCACAGCCCTAAAACTCACAAGCTTCAATCACACACACACACACACACACACACACACACACACACACACACATCCCCTTCTCCACCTCCCTGTTTTGATCTACCAACAACACTAACAATCCCGTGATTCGAACATAACTACAATCTATCTAATTATATCACAGATTCCTCCAAACCAAATGCTGAAAAAAATCAACCCTTAAGTACACATGGCACGCCATTGCCTACTAAAATTTGGCTACAACAGGAAGAATCTCCCCTTTCCGTAGTCAGCTGAAAGTGAGGAATAGGGATCGTCGTCTGGGATCGCGAAGAGAAAATGAAGCAACAAATGGCTCCGGCGATCGCTCGGGTCATGCCGTCAAGCGGCCAACGAGATCATGAGAGGGAGAGACGCATAAGGAGAGGTGGTGAAAAGGTGAAGGAAGTTTGGCTTGGGTGCTGTGAGGGAAAGAAAAATCGCAATGGAGGCGATGAAGAGAAATCGCACGGCGAAATAGGGTTTCGACATCGGTGGAGATGAGAAGAAGAAACCGATCGCGAGAGGGAGGAGAAGTTTTCGAAGGAAAAGAAAGGGTTTTATATTTATTTTATAACTTTGGCCTTTTACAAAAAGACCCTCCAAGTTTGGATTATTCTAACTAGGCCACTAATTTTTGAATTCCCCCTAATTTTTGGTATTTAACAGCAGGACCACCAATAAAGGTTCTGCCAAGTCTTTTAGGATATTAAATACCAGTATGTCCAATTTAGAGATAAATTTGACGTCTTCTTAAAGTTGCAGGACCACCAATAAAAGTTCTGTCGAGTCTTTTAAAATATTCAATACAAGTATGTCCAATTTGGAGATAAATTTGATATCCCTAAATATCTATCATCAAAAATAAAAGCAACAAAAACATCACAAGTTGTTATTGTTGTATCTTAGCTTTTTACTGAGAAAACTTGCATGAATAGAAGAGAAAAGGTAAATCGAGGAGGAAGGAGGGTGGCGAGCAATAAATTGAGGAGGAAGAGGCTAGCACTTAAAAAAGAAAAAGAAAAAGAAAAAAATTCTCTTTGAAAAAAATAAAAATAATGGTGACAGCAAGCGTCACAATGAGAAGAAGAAAGGTGTCACATAAAAAAAAATGGCTCATAGGATAAGAAGAGCTATCGCTCTGATACTAGGTAAATAGAATAGAAACAAAGAAAAGAAAAAAAAGTAATAAAAATAACTTTGTTAATATAATAATTTGCCCATAAGATATACAATTTATAGAGGTCTTAAAAAATATAGTCAAATGAAAAATTAATAAATAAATTATTATTAACATATTCATAAAAAACTATCAATTAACAGATTAATTACGAAAAAGTCTAATCTAATAATTAATATATATAAATTTATTTTGACTCAATCAAAAATATTATTAAATAATTATTCTCTTTTAAATATGTCGTCGTTAAAAGTAACATTTCTAATAGTGCAAGGTGTCATGGTTAGGTATTCCAGTGATATATCAGTGATCTAGAGTTCGAGACTCAGCTACCATATCTTATTGAGAATCCATTTTCCTTAATGGATAGCAGACCTAAAAATGCTGACTACCAGGATAAGTCGTTAGATCGAGGTGGACTGGCAAGAGGGAGGGTGAATTACTCCTATAAAATAAAATTGATCTTTTGCGCGGATCACAAAGATTCCAGATTAGTTGCAACAATAAATTAAAATATTAACTGGATTGAATTAGTAAAAGGCTTGCTAAGACACAAGAAATTACTTGGTTGCAACATGGGTGGTTGCTAATCCAAGACAGTTGAAGTTCACTATCAAAATCTCCTTCTAGCAGAGAAGCCTTTACAGACTTTGTAGCACAAGACAGAAGCTAGAAGAATTACTAGAAATTTGATTATCGTCAATTGATGAATTGGAACTGAGCTCTCGGGGCTAATTTATAGCCTCAACCAATTCTATCTGAATGCCGACGTGGCACTATAGGGGCACCCGAGTGCTTGAGGGAGCCTGACACATGGCTTTGGGTGTTCAAAGCGCAACGTTCGCAAATGGCTAGTTGGCAGATAGGAATTGGCTCTCAATCGCCTGAATGCATAGGGGCGCCCGAGTGACTTTTAGTTTGCAACTTGTTGACCAGTCTCCAGCGGGTCTTCTTGGGTGATTTCTGGCCAACCGGAGTTAGGCTCACCCAAACCAACCTGACTCTGATAATTCGCCCCTTGTGCATCCTTCCTCTTGGCTTCTCGTCCCTTCGACATTGTGCATGTCCTTCTCGCTCCACCGGTGTACTCTTCCGTAGCTTTCGCATCCCTCGATGCACCGTACTCGTCGGCTCACTTCCCCGTGCAATCATTCTCGTCCACTGCATCTTACACTCAACTTCCCCCGCTCCTAAGCTCCTGCATACTTAGACAGAGGGATCAAAATCATAACAGGACCTCACCTAACTTGGTTGATCACATCAAAACCAACCGGGGCAACAACAATCTCCCCTGTTTTGATGAACATCAACCGAAGTTCAGTTAGGGTTAAAAACTAACTAAGACAATTAAACATAAAAGAAATATTTGCAATTTAAAATTACAACCTCCCCTTGAACTTAAGCTAGTCACCCTTTTGTTCACAGGAAAAAAAATGGGGCACAAATAGAGTAGGAAAAGGGAAAGAAAAGAAAATATGAATTGCATATAGAAATTTATGAAAAATTTTCTAAACTAGTTTAAAGTTAAAAAAAATATGAATTTCGATCAAAATTTAAAAAAAAACATTGGAAAATTTGGAAAAAAAAAGATTCGGAATGAAATAAATTTTCTGTGATCGAAAATAAATCAAATATTCACAGATTAAAACTCTTAAAGATTGAATTTTCAAAATTCAAAATTATATAAAAAAATTGGAGAAAAGTATATTAAAGTCAACAGATGAAAAGTAGATTTAGAAAAATCAGATTTGATAAAAATAATTTTCTATCAAAATTAAAAAAATTATAGAAAATCAAAAGTATGTTAGAAAAATCTAAAATTTTTTATATAAGTGGAAAATAGAGTTTTGAACTTAAACAAAAAATTTTAACTTTAAAAACATTATCTAGGTCTAAAAATAAATTAAATAGTAGAATTTTTGAAGAATAAATATATAAAATTTAAAAATACTTCAAAGAATCCAAATAAAATTTTACTAAAATCTACTGATTATATCTAGATTTGGAAAAATCATTCTGAGAAAATAAATTTTTTTATCTATTTTTAAAATTTAACATTTGAATTTCGAACAAAAAATCATGAATATTTGATTAAATTTTGAAAAAATCTAAAAAATTCACAATAAGTAGAAAAATATTCGTGTATTGAGAAAAAAAAATATGAACATGATTTCACAATATAAAATTTGAGTGACATTTATTTTTCAAAGAAGGTTAATAATGAAGAGTGACAAAAAAAAATATTGTCAAAAATAAAAAAATGTTAGTATGTTTCTAGAAGACACTAAAACATATAATGACTGAATATTAATTTAGAAATGTCTTACGAACCCAAAAAAGTTCCTATCTATGGGGTTAACTAAAAATTTGGGAGGAATATAGTTCTTGGGTACTTTTCTAAGTTCGTCCCTGTGATTTTTAATATACCAGTTCAAATTATCAAGATAACTATTTTTCCTTTGACGTAAACATGCAATATCAAATTCTAATTTTTTAACTATGTTTCTCAAATTAATATTTTTGTTTTTTAGATTATTAGAAATAGAAGAACATCTACTAGTCAATTTCGCTTTCAATTCTCAATTCTCTTTTTCTAATTTACAGTTAGCTTTAAACATCGCTTTTATTCCAGAATATAATTGATCATGAGGAAGAAGACATACCTCACTTACCGGATCACTTTTGAAAAGAGGGACTTCCTCTTTGTCGCTACTTTCTTCTCACATAGCTCCCCCTTCATCAGTGCTTTCCTATTGATGACTTGCCATCAACGGAAGTCCAGCGTATTTAGTTTCCGATTCATCGGACGAGGTCTCATCCCAGGTGGCTTTTAGTTCCTTCTTCTTCTTTGGTTGGTTCTTGAATTTGGGACACTGGTCTTGCATATGACCATCCTCGTTGCAATTATAGCATCGGACTGTATGTTTCTTTAGAGATCACCTTTTGCCTTGAAATTTGAAAATTTATTAGCCTTTTTAAAGAAACATTTAAGGCTTTTTACCATTTCCGTCGTATTTTCATCGTCCGTTGACGACTCCTCGATCTGGTTTTTCCTCGCGTGCAGAACGACGTTGCCCATGTTTCTACTCTTCCCTACACACTGAGACTCGTGAAGCTCTAAAATCGAGAAGAGTTGTTTAGAGTACTTAAGTCAAGGTCTTTTTATATGAAGTACGCTGAGGTCCAATCCGAGGTTTTCGGGAAAGCATTTAGTGTGTACCGATGAGCATCGCTATTTGTTACCTTTTCACCAAGGTTCTCAAGGCTCGTGATTAACTCTTGTATCTTGGTGTGCAGTTGGGGAACTGATTGTCCGTGTTTCATTTGGAGGTTGGTAAGCTGACTTCGAAGAATATCTCGTCGCGCCAATTTTGTCTCCGAGGTGCCTTCGTGAAATTCCAGAAACTTACTCCCAAGTTCCTTTACCGAGTCGTACTTCTCAATTCGATTGACATCTTGTTCGGGGAGGACGGTTAGCAGATGAAATTCCACCTTTCCGTTCGGTATAGCATTTGCTTGCTCCTTCTTGTTCCAGGAGTCAGGTTCCTTGATCTTCCCTTCGTTATCTTTCAGAACTGAAAAACTATTTTTCATTGTCAGTAATAGTTCATAGTCAGTAGTAAAAAATACATTCATCTTCCTCTTCCATGCTACGAGCTCCCCCTTAAACTTCGGCGGGTAGATCACCGATCCCATCATTTTTTGTTAAACATTTGTTGTAGTTGGCAGTTAGTCCTTATGAGGCATCCTCTCTCT
This sequence comes from Boesenbergia rotunda, assembly GCA_024364735.1. NCBI lineage: Eukaryota > Viridiplantae > Streptophyta > Magnoliopsida > Zingiberales > Zingiberaceae > Boesenbergia > Boesenbergia rotunda. The sequence goes on from JAGFNQ010004560.1 coordinate 151,822, forward strand.
GATATCACTTGTTAGATTCAGGTGGACTGGCAAGAGGGGGTGGTGAATTGCCCCTGTAAAATAAAATAGATCTTTTGCACGACTCACAAAAATTCCAGATTAGTTGCAACAATAAATTAAAATAAACATAAACTAATTAACTGAATTGAACTAGTAAAAGGTTAAGACATAAGAACTTAATTGGTTGTAACATGGGTGGTTGCTAATCCAAGACGGTTGAAGTTAACTATCAAAATCTTCTTCTAGCAGAGAAGCCTTTATAGACTTTGTAGCACAAGACAGAAGTTAGAAGAATTACTAGAAATTTTATTACAGTCAATTGATGAATTGGAACTGAACTCTAGGGACCTATTTATAATCCCGCTCAATTCTATCTGAATGCTTGAGAGTGCCTGACACATGACTCTGGGTGTTATCCGAAGCGCAATATTCGCAAACGACAAGTTGGCATATAGGAATTGGCTCTCAGGTGCCTGAATGTATAGGGGCGCCTGAGTGACTTTTGGTCAGCGACTTGCTGACCAGTCTCTAGCGGATTTTCTTAGGTGATTTTTGGCCAACCAAAGTTAGGCTCACCCAAACCTAACTCCGGTCATTCGCCCCTCGAGCGTCCTTCCTTCCGGCTTCTCATCCCTCGAATATCGCGCACGTCCTTTTCGCTCCACCAGTGTACTCTTCCACAGCTTCTGCATCGCTCGGATGCACCGAGCTCGTCGGCTCACTTTCCCATGTAATCCTTCTCGTCCACTGCATTTTACGCTCGACTTTCTCTGCTCATAAGCTCCTGCACACTTAGACAGAGAGATCAAAACCACAACAGGACCTAATCTAACTTGGTTGATCACATTAAAACTAACTGGGGCACCAACAGTCTTCATGTGCACTGATAGTCGATAGAAAACTTTCTTGGAACTATGTCGATCATCTCAGATTTGATTATTAGCTGATTAATTATTTTTATCAGAAGTCGTTAATTTTCAGACTAGATGTAACGATTTATTATGACATAGTTTGTAGCTGACAAGGTAGTCGATGTAAGATCTAGTCAAGATAATAGAAGACCAATTGATGCAAAATTTTATATTTTGTTTTATATTATCCAATGATCAGTAATTTTTGTAATGGTTGTAGATTTATGTCATAAATAATTTTGGATAAATATTTATATTTTAAAATTGATGATTTGGATGTCGTTATTAAACATTATATTAATTGATATTGATATTGATATTGATATTGATATTGATATTGTAATCGTATGGATTTGGATGTAATTACTTATATTATTTTGATTAGTGTGATTTTGTAATTTTGTATATACTATTGTTACTATTAATTTAGCCATAAAATTTAAAAATTTATCACCAAATTAGCGATGAAAATATAATTCGATAGATATTTTCATTAGCGAGCAAAATTATAGCAATGAATTAAATTGATGTTAAATAAATTTAGCAACCAATTAGCGATGGAATTTTCCGCTGCTAATGGTTTCATTGTAGTGTATAATATCTAAACATACCGATATATTCATCACTGAATTAACGATGAAAAAATAATTCAGTAGATATTTTTAGATTGTTAAATAAATCGATTAGCGAAAGAATTTTCTATCGCTAATGATTTTCTTATAGTGTATAATATAAGCTATATATAAAAAATTGAATAATTATTTTAACTAGGGGTGACAATTCGGATGAGTCGGGTCGGGTTCGGGTCGGGTTGAAAAAAAAATTTTAAAACTCCCAACCCGAACCCGACCTGAATTCGAATTTAACTCGAAACGTCCAAATCCGAACCTGAAAAAACCGATCAACTCGAACCCGACCCGAATAATCCGAAAAAATCGATTTAAAACGTCTTTTTTCGTTATTTTCTCTATAATTCTTCACTTTTATCTTAATACTTCTTCATGATCATACTAATATTGATATTAATATAAATAAAAATATCTTAATTTTCAAAATAAAATTTAATTTAACCCTAAAAATCACTAAACATTAAATTCGGGTCAACCCGAACCCGATCCGAAAATTTTCAACCCGAAATCCTCCAACCCGAACCCGACCTGAACCCGAAAATTTTCAACCCGAACCCGATTTTTTTCGGGTCGATTCGGATTGGGTCATCGGGTCGTGTTGATTTTTGACATCCCTAATTTTAACTGACTTAGAATAATTATTTTAATTAATGAATTAATTTGCTCTTCACAATATTAGATTTTAAATTGAATTATTAGATTTTTTCTCATTAGTTGGTGAAACTAGGGCTCTCATCCCTGAGAATGACATAGGCAGGCTCCAATAGTCACGGATTCAAATAAAAATTTAAAAGGTTGGAGGAACTTAAAAAAATATTTTTTATTATCAAATAAATATATCAAAAAATAAAAATATTAAATTAATAACGATAATAATAGAGATATAAAAATATGTAAATATCAATAAAATAACTATTCTTGACACTCAAATTACCTGTATTGGATTTGGATATACAAACAAGAGAAGGCACTAGATCATGATATCCCTGTCATTGATTCAGCTCACTAATTTTCTGCTTTCAAATAAAAGCAGAGATTATTTAAAGAACAATAAAATTCATACTACATTAATAAATAAAATTTTTAGATAAAATTCTTCACGAGCACTATGAAAATATGAGCAAGCGAGCGAAAAAAAAGCAATGAAACTTTATTCATCGGCATAACAACCAACACAATCTGAATATGCTCTCCTCCTCAACTGCTAACTGGTATCAGGATTCAGAAACTTTAGTATTTAGTCTGGAGGTCTAGAGTTCGAATCCTGGGGAAGATAAAAACCCACTGCCAGGGGTGGGAAGACCGTAGGGTCGCCGACCTAGAGGGTTACCTGCGGGGACCATAGAGACGGGGCCGCTATATATCACCGTCGCTGCCTCGTCGGTGTGTCGGCATCGACGGATCAAGGCTTTTGATTTTCGAAAGATGATAAGGAGATTTTGGCTGTTACGATTTGTGAATGACGAGAGGGTTAGGAATTTTAGTTTGAAGAGAAAATAATTAAGGAGAGGAGGAGGATTTGCTGTCTTTCGAAGATAAAAAGCGATCGTCGATGGAAAAAAAAAAAGTTCGCCTGGATTTTTATGATAATTTTGTAAAAGCGTCTAATAAATTTGAAAAATCATAATTATATATTTTTTTAATATAAAAACTATAAATTAGCCTAACTTTTGGAAACGGACACCTTTGATCTGCCGCTGCCAATAGTGATTTATATGTTTACTTTTATGATTTAAACTGTTAACTATATGAAAGTATCATACTGGTATCGTCTTCTAAAATTTATTTTATGAGTTCATAAAGTTTTGAGGTTACATTTTAATAATCAAAGTTTATAATGCCATGGTTTTGTGCGATGCAGAACGTTATGAAGTTGAGAAACCTAAAGAAGGAAGAACTGAGGTCATATTAAATAAATGCGCATATTTTTGGGTTAGGGTTTTGGATTTTGGATTTGTTTTATAGGTGAATAGGAATTGTAAATCATAATGGTGAACAATAATTATGAATAATAATTATGAACTATAATGGATGAACAATAATTATGAACATACTTAAAATCTAGATATGAATACATTTTAGAAGGATATTTTTCTCATATTATCCTCATCCTTCAATTATATCTTGTCGTTCAAGCTTTATCCCAATTTTTGTAGGTCTTATAACGAACTTTCAATAGTTCTTACTGTCCAGTTTAGTTTGCACAGATTTTACAAGCTTAAACCATAAGACATGCACTTTGGTTTTGAGGACTAAGGAGACGAAATAGAGCCTTTATTTAGGCCTAGAAATTTTTATTGAGCTGCCATAAAATTTTTACAAGGAAATTAGTTCAATTAGAAAATTGAGAAGCATACAAACTAACTTAACTAGGTGCAAGCTTACATAGGGGAATTAGAAAGACATCATTATAGGAACATACTTATAGAAAGACTGGAAAATACATGTGGAAACAAACTTGCACGCACTTGGAAACACACTTGCACACATTGCTTGCATAAATTTGGATGCCTTGAGCGTGGGAGAAGAGCAGTATTTATAGGAGAGGAGAGCTTGCTTTGGAGTGAAGAAAAGATGCAGGGGGTGGGGGTGGGACAAGTGAAGTATCAAGATAGTGGAGAATGAAGCCACAACCAATAGGTAAGACTGTTGTAAAGTTGTTAGTGAGAGAATAAAGTTGATATAAAGGTGTCGATGAGGAATAAAGCTATTGCAAAGTACAGAATAAAACTATAGCCAGTAGGTAAAATTGTTATAAAAGTGTCGGTGAGGAATAGGGATGGAAATATGTCAAGCAGCTTGTTAGGGGCCTATGGTTTGGCCTGTGTTTAGCCTGACCTGGCCTGACCTTGCCTGTTTAGAAATAGGATAATATTCAGGCATGTTTCAAAGCTTATTTTTCTTATCAGGTCAGGCTTAAGCTCAATATAAAGATTACCAAGCCTAACAGACTGGCCTGAGCTTGTTAAGATTGATACTGTTGGGACCGGGTGCATGTCGACAAGGATACGGGTTCGTAAATTTTTAAATTTTTACGTGCAGCGGAAGAATTAGCATAAAATAATTTCCTAAATTATTTTAACCACGTATCTAGCATGCAACCTTATGATGTGTTGACATAATCATAAATTAAAACTTTACGGAAAAAGTAAACTAATTTACTAAGTACCTCTCGTAACTCGAAGTAAGGGACGAGATCCAACCGTAGCGTCCCTTAGAAGCTCCGCCTCTATTCGCGTCCACGCCGAGTTCTCTTCGGGATGACTTCGCAAAGCCACGAGTTTTGTGCCGACGAGAACTACTAGATTCTCCGAAGACACAACTAGAAGAACAAGAGAAAAGATAGGAAACTAACCACCCGAGAAACGGAATCGAATTCCGAGAAGGAAGGAGATGTGATCCGCTTCTTCTTCTTCTTGGTTGGCTTCTCCTTGGTGTAGATTGCTCAGGCCAACTCCTTAGAGAACAATGAAGGTGCGCCGGCCCTAGGAGATCTAGGTTGGGCGCCGGCCCTAGATGGGAGGGAGAAGGAGAAGAGAATAAGAGAGAGAGAGGGAGAGGATTAACTCTTAATCAACTCAATTGATTGGAATTGAAGGCTAGCCTTTGGTTCCTTTATATAGCAACCTCTCCCTTGCTAAGTCTCCTCTTTAACAGAATTAATTTTCATAAGAAATTTATCTTATAAATTTTCTTATAAATTATTCCGTTAGGCCTAGTTTTATTATAACTAACTTTATAATAAAATAATTAATTCTCTTCTTTAATTATGGAATAAATTTTATAAGAAATTTATAGTTTTTCTTTTGATGGAAAAATCAATTCATAATTGATTTTATAAAATTAAAATAAACCATTTTACGGATTATTTTAATTTCCAAAAAAAGAAATAAATTTCTATAAATTTATTTATATAAATTTCTTTATACAAATTTATTTATCCATAATTTATAAAACAAATCGCGCTAGATTTATTTTATTAATTAAACCAAATTAATTGGTTTTCTCCCTTTTAAGTGGCCGGCCAAACCAAGGGGGTTTGGCACCCTCCTTGGCCAGCCAATCAAGCCGCATCCATCGCGAATTAAACTCATTTAATTCGCCCAATAAGCCTTTAAAAGACTTAGCCAATTTTAGCTTCCATTGCGCCTCTGATTAACTCATATTCGACTTATTTCTCTTGATCGGAAAATCCAATTTTTAACTCGTTTTAAATCCCTCAGATTACTCGTAGTGCGTGTGACTAAATATGCTTTCGATTTATGTTGGCTGTCTATAATCAACCAATCACAGAACGGTCATGAGTGGCACCTAGTAGTACATCATGACCCTCAATTAATCGAAAGATCAACGGTTTGACCTCAGAAGTAATTCTGAAACCCTTCAGCAGCTCTAATGAGTCGTGCCTCATTCCCTTCACCACCTTATACCCACTTGGTTCAGGACACGGTCTATATGTGTCACTCCCCACTAGGCTGACTACGTCACATCTAGCCCAAGTAGTGTCTTTCTCGTCCTTTGGATTTCTAATTACTCTCATGTATTTAAGAGACTCACACTCTAAACATGATATACTCTGGCTAGAGGTTTTGAGTAACAATCCGACGATAGGCCTGGGTATACATCTCCTCGCAAGGAGTGGTGAATCCTTTGTAGGCTGTTCAAACATCTTCGGGCACTTCGGCTTATACCCAATCATCCTGGGTCCACACCTCCTTGGAGATGCTTGCTTAAGATGTTAAAGTATAAGTCTCCATGACCAAGATGACTTGAACACCGCAAGTCAAAGGAACATCGCACTTAAGCTGCAGTAAGAACTTCATTGACATATCTACGTGTAGATTCCCATATGAAGTCTTACAGCTAGTCACTCCAATGAACTAGTTCCCTTAACTAGCATCCATGTTTATATCCGGACATCCCAATGTCACCAGCCAGTGAGAATCAGCTGATTAGAGAATAACCCATGCTAGTCTCAACAGAATTGATAGTGTCCGTTTTTATCAATTCATCGACTAGGGATAATTTCAATACTTCACAATTGCACATTTAGAGATAATCACTAGTTGTGATCCCATCACAAATTCTCTTATGCTGTGAATTGTATTGCGGACATTCAGTAGATGAGTTTAAGATCTCAATCAAATACACAAACATGTATACTCAAATAGTGAATTATCATTTATTAGAATAAATGTTTACAATCATAAGCCGATTGCCTTACGACACTTCTCTCATATTACTAACAGATACGTATGTATATATTTGTAGGTCTGGCCTATTTTGAGGCATGTATGATATAAGATCTATTTTGAGGCCTGTATAATGCAAGGCTTGTTAAGGTTGATTTTCGACGTGTTTAATGTTTTGGCCTATTGTCCTGTATAAAGTGTTCTAACTTACAGACTTGTAAACAGGCTGCAGGCTTAGGCCAAGCACAAAGTCTATAATAGGTCATAGGCTAGGCTCAGACCATTTTGTTACTATACAGTCCTGGCCTGACCTATTTCCATCCCTAGTGAGGAATAAAGCTACTGTATAGTGGAGAATAAAGTTGATGTAGAGTGGAGAATAAAGTTGTTGTAATATTGTCGATGGAGACTAATGCTTTATGACGTCATGGCTTATGTTGTCTTCAGGGTTTCATCATATTTTCTAAGTTATGTTCTCCTACTAAGTCCAATGAAGGGGCTCTAATAGTTTGTATTTCTATGCTAAGAGCACGCCTGTGCTCTTTTGCTATTCTTGTTAAGCTGGTCAGATTCTTGTCTACCCAATGTTTGACTTTCTTTTGGTAATGCTAAAACAAAGTGATATGCTAGGTAGAGAAAGTAAATGGGAAGATTTTAGTTCCTATATTTTTTGTCCGTAAATCTTTTCGGTGTAAGTTTCACCAACTAGGATATAATTTTCTGGGTCTTCCAGCTGATCTCAGTACCAGTTATTTCCTTAAATAGAAATCCGCTAATGTTTCAGTTGATCTGCTAGTGCTAAATGTACTAACTGTTGGAACTTGGATGACTAGAGAGGGGGGAGGGTGAATATAGCCAGACACAAAACTGCTTTCGCTTTTAGGATTTCTGCACTTGAATGTTAGCAGCAACAGCGGAAGCAAGAACAAAACAGAGTATAAATGCAGAAATGGAAAGCAAACTACAAACGCTAACAAGGATCGTTTACAAGGTTCGGGGATAATTTGCCCCTACTCCTTGGCGTGCCTGTGAGATGGGCGATCCCTTGATCGTCGGCAGATCAAGCCCCGGAAAATCCGGATAGAAAGCAATCTCCTTCTCGGTGGAGTAACCTCTCCACAGCGTTTCAAGATGATGAAGTATTAAGTACAGGAAACACAAGAAGAAGCCTTACTGAGCACTTAGAACCGCAAGAACACAAGCAAACTTCTCACCGAGCTCCACTCAGCACAGATCTCACGCAAGAACTCCCTTCTTCGTGTCTTCTCATTGATGGACTCGCCAAGCTCCTTGTTTCTCTTCCAGGTGCTCAAGTATCACAAGGTTGCTCAAGATTTACAGTAGAGTTGCTCAAGAGATGGATCGCCGTAATCGTACAAGCAGAACAAGAGATGTCGCAAGTAGAATACAGCTCCTTCTCCACTCCTTGGCTTATCCTGCTTCCATCGCCAAGTCACACGCTCCTCTACAGCAGCTCCCAGATGCTCACCTGCAGTCAGCCAGCTACCCCTGACCTCCTCTGGACTCACTGAAACTCCTCCAGTTGAGCCCCAGGTCATCAGCTCCTCAGCCGCTGCAGCTCGCGCCAGAGGACGTTGCAACCTGCGGAAACAAATGGGTAAACCTGCTGTAGCGAAAACCTTCGTTTAACTTCCCTTGGATGATCTCTAAGTCACTTGCACACTTAGCAGCTCATTAGCTCAGCAAATCAACAGAGTATCAACAATTAGTAGTTAGGAGCAGAAATCAGTAGCGAATCAGTAGAGAAACAGATGCAATCAGAGCTCTGACAGCGTTTTCGAATTAAAGCTGCCAGCTACTGATCAGTCACCGGACCGATCAGAGTGACTCCTGATCGGTCACCAGACCGATCAGGCTGGGTTCAGACCGATCAGGCTCCATCCTGATCGGTCCCCAACGTATAATTAGAAATCGTGACTTCTCCGGGACCGATCACCAGACCGATCCCAAGTCGTGGATCGATCACCAGATCGATCCACCCCTTTGCAGGGTGATTTCCCAGCTTCGCAGTCCAAACCTCCTGATCGGTCACCAGACCGATCAGGACATGCTCAGACCGATCAGGCTCCATCCTGATCGGTCATAGTGAGGAACTCGCGACATTTGATCGTTCATCAGAACGATCTGAATAGTAACCCTGATCGGTCACCAGACCGATCAGGAGCCACACAGAAAGTTTTCTAAACTCACTCTTTGCTCCCTGATCGGTCACCAGACCGATCAGTAGGTTTGCCAAAGTCACCGTATATTCCCTGATCAGTCACCAGACCGATCAGACATGGCTGGATCGGTCACCAGACCGATCCAGGCTAGGCTAAACCCACTCTAAGTCAAGAGAACTGGCTCCCAGCCTCCCCTGACTCGTGCTCAGTCCCTCGGACCAAGACTCCGTGCCCAGCTTCACTCACCAGGACTTCAGTCAACCTGGCTTCACTCACCAGGACCCGACTTCACTCACCGGGATTTTCAATCACCTAACCCTCCGAGTTAGGAATTTCCATATCTAGCCCTCCAAGCTAGGACTTTTCACACCTAACCCTCCAAGTTAGGATTTCATCCACCTAGCCCTCCATGCTAGGACTTTTCCACACCTAACCCTCAAAGTTAGGATTTTATCCACCTAGCCCTCCAAGCTAGGACTTTTCACACCTAACCCTCCAGGTTAGGACTTTTCCACACCTAACCCTCCAGGTTAGGACTTTTCACACATAACCCTCCAGGTTAGGACTTTTCCACACCTAACCCTCCAAGTTAGGATTTCATCCACCTAGCTTCTCAAGTTAGGACCTGACCCTCCAAGCCAGGCTTTCATCAAACCTAGTCCCACTAGGTATGCCTAGTCCACGACCAAGACTTAATCGCAATCATCTCATTAACCTAAACTAAAATCGGTGTCAACACCAAAACAACAATCAGGGTCAGACTGCATCAACACTAACTACTCCTGATTAGGATCAGAAGGATACTCTTCAAGGTCCATCTAAAGACCAATTATGTCATGAACATCTATTTTGATCAAATGTCTGGCTAGTTTTATTTTTAGATTCAGCCATTTTGGTGGGGTGCTTTCAAAAGTACATATCACAAATGTGTCTTCTTCTTCAAGTGTTTGGGCTATAATGTCACCCAATTTCTTTGAGAAGTCTGTAACGGAGTTGGGGTCACATATCCAAGGCCTAGAAACAAATTCATAATCCATTAAAGTAAATGGGGTAATAAGTCATCCTTTGTAGTTTGCTGAGACATATCTCTCAAATTTAATATTGGCTTTTCTGAAAGAATAAAGTAATTGGCATTGACATCCATATCTAGCCGAGTCAGCATAGTTTTAAGTAAGTTTCTAATAGCGTAGTTTATTGTTGAATTCGGCTTCATATATAATTGTCATACCTTCTGGGAGGTTGATATGGAGTACTTTAAGTATTTCACATAACTCAAGAAAAGTGTTGAAGGTTGATTTTTTGGCCATACTTCGAACACACATGGAAATGTCTTCTGAAATAATGGTAGGAAGTCCAACCAGCATGGATTCTGAGTGTCTTTGTTCTGATGTTGAGGCCACATTTGCTTTTAGTTGAGCCAGGGTTAAGTAATGAGGCCTATGGATAAGGCCTGAAGGCTGAGGTTCTGTTTTATCAGGCTCAGTTGTAGCCACTTGAGCATAAGTTTTGTCAGGCTATTGTTCATTTGATTTGCCTCTTGCTTTGAGTAAGGTACTTATAAAGAGTTACAGCCAAGTACTACTCTGATAGAAGTAAATGCTACGTCTAATGAGTAAAAGCTCTTGTCAGAAGGTGTTTCACACCCTTATATTGCTATTTTAATTTCCTCCCAATCATAATAGACTCTTGCTTGTGTTTCGGAAAAAAGTACATGACAAGAGAATTTCTTGCCTTTCGATTTCTGTATTGTGGTTAAGAAGTAGTTGGACAATACATTGATGATAGTAATTTTGTAATTGTCACTTTCTAGTATGGTTGGAATATTTCAAATATTGTCGAGCAGACAATTTTTTATCTGGTCTAGTTTGTCTCTAGAGGAAAAATGAAATTGTTCCACATGTCTTGTAAATTATTGTAATTCTTGATTACCAAAGCGCATGGTTTTTATTGAAAAAGTATGTACCTTCTTTTGTCTATCCATGGTCCTGAAATATTTAGTGAAGTTTAATGTAATAATCTAGATAATGTATCAGCTAAGGAATTATTTATTCCCATAATATGTTACCAATTAATTTATAATCTTTTATTTTTTTGAAATAGTTCATATATTAACAAGTGCAGTGAGGGAGATCCTCCACTTAGCATGTCACGCCTCCAGAGGCACAAGCTTATTCGAAAATCGGGCAGCATCTCCCCTGTACGACAGACAAGTTGGGACATATAATACATTACATCTCATCACATAAGATGACTCAGTCATCATAACTGAAAATAAAAACACAACCACGCAGTTTGTATCTTTAAGAATGATATAGATAAAATGAATTAAACTTCGCAAAACCTTTAACGTCTTTTATCGGAAATAAAGCTAATAAAAAGTCTGAATACAATGAAAACTCTAACACCAAACTACAACAATATTGGACTAATAAAATATATAACAGTCCATGAAATAAATGCGAAAAATACGGAAAGTAGAAATAAGTACTACGGTAGTAAAACCAAATACGGAAACAAACTCAACACCGGGGGGCTGGCAATTGAATCCTCTCCTAGCTCCAAGAAATGCAACTACCTGCTATCTGAAACAAAAAGAAGAAGCAGGGGTAGTGAGTCTGGGCGGACTCACCGGGTATATGAATAGACAATAGCATGGTCTAATCAAGCTGTAATAAGTAAAGATACAACAGGTACAATCCATAAGGAATATAAGGAAACCTAAACATACATAACATATATAAAACAACATGGTATAGAATATAATGACAACTAAACATGTAAGAAAAATCACATAATATAATAACATCAAAACCTCTAAGCACGATAAAACAACGCGACATCAAAATCTCGACATATACATGCATGTCAACCAAGTGCAACAATCATAGCTCATATAAATGCAACAAACACAAGAAAATGCATAAATGCAATCAATGCATATGTTGCAATGACATGTGTCACCCCTGACGCCAGTCAAGCCACCAACACATCATATCTGTGTGACCGAGTGGGTAGGACTGTGACAACTATACGCACTCCAACGGATACCACTAATACACATGGTTGAGTGGACAGGATGCTGGGAAGTCAACTGCTCCAAAACCCCGATATAAAGGGGGAGCTATCAACAACTCTAATATCCCTCTAAAACAAGGATGAGGGTGTCACTATTTGCCTACAACTCCAACATGTGTGACATAATAGGACAATTGCTCGCACTCTAGTAACTACCACGACAACAAGTGGTTGAGTGAACTGAGTAACTAAATGACTAACGATGACTTAATCAAATGAAATCCAATAGTCGTTAGTATGCAACGTGCAGATATGGTGCATGATACAAGATGCACGAACAACCGAAAAACAGCGATGCGGCGGTAGAAACAACAAGTATTAGAAACCAACTAGGAACCAACCAGAAGCCAACCAAAAATCAACGAACATGCAACTAAACTACTATGTAGGTATTTCTAATGCCAAATAAACCTAGTTGTGTTTAATGAACCTCTAAGTACTCGCGTACAAGCAGTACTTTACAGAAGAGAAATTCAACAGAAGACTGTACGGATATAAAATTTCGAATAACTCAAAGATCAACGAAGAAAGGTATCAATGGCGACAATAAATAATTAACAGCAAAGAACAAGGTCAAGCAACCTATTTAAACATAAACAACCATGCATTAAGATAAAAGAACTACACGAGTACAAAGGAGAAGTACTCGCCTTTTATCGTAGATGACCTTTCACGATCAACCCAACAAATCCAAATCAAGGTCCTATACCAAATGGATAGTGTAGCTATTAATAAAATTAAATAAATTAACAAAATTAGCTAAACAAAATAGAAACACAATTAGGACAAATCCTAATTACAACCTTTATTTAATTAACTCGTAAACTACAACGAATCCCTTTTTCCCTAACCTAATTATTGTAATTAGGTTATCAGATCAAATTTTAGAGAATAACACCACAATTAGATAATCCTCAGAAATCCAGCCCTGTTTTGATTTTTATCAGAGAAAGCAACCCAGTCTAACAACAACAAAGCATGCTGCTCACGACACTAATTCAAAAAGAACAAAGAACCTTCTAAACTAGAACTGCTACGTTACTAGGGATTCAATTCAATCCTCAATACCACATCTACATTTATAATCCAAACTCATTAGCAAATACAAACATGGGGTCAGATCTGTAAACTACAATCAGATCTTAGCAACAAAGCAACAAAACCCAACTAGCAATTCAAAAGAATTATACAACTTTGTGTTCCAACTTAAACAACCCACTCAAAATAAAAGAAAAACCAAATTAGCAACACCTAACTGTTCTTGGAGCCAAAACCAAAGCAACATAAACCTTACAACAACACAACATCAAACCAACCTCACGACACAACAATACCAGACTATGAACTCAACCCAAAAGCCAATCCGAAAATCACCATTTCATTCACCGAGTCAACCTTGTTAGTTACAATCCCAAAATAGTATCTCGTATACACAAAACAAAAAGAAATCTAGATCCTACCTCAATTGTTTGCCGGCACCGTAATCCCCTGTCCACTCCAGATCAACCACCGAGCAGGGGCAAGACCTTCTTCCCAAGATACTACTTCACAAACCCTAGATCCGCTCCAATGGATCAAACACCCTCTCACCGTAAGGAAGAAGAAGCCAGGGCACGGAGGCTTCCTTCGCGCGCAAGAGACGGAAGTGGTGTGACACCGCGTCTCGGCTGTGCGCACTGAAGAGGGTGGAGAAAACGATGAAGGAGAAGTGGTAAGGGGTTGCGCTCGCTCGCTGGGGCACTAGCTCGCGTCGGCGTCGGGGCAGAGAAGAAGAATCGGGGAAAAACTGATGTCGGGAGGTATTTTTAGGGTTTTTATGTTGTTGGTAGTTTTACAAAAAGGCCCTCCATGTTTAGAAAATTACAACTAGGCCCCTAAGTTACGATTTTTTCCCTTTCAACCCCTAAAAATTCGATATTTAACATAGCACATGAGAACAAAACACACATCACCACATCAGATCAGCCCCTTCACATGGGCGCACATCAAAAACTCACATCACTTACTCATCTTCACAACCCACACATAGGCGACATCTCACACACCATCACAGCCACATATGGGTAGAACATCACACACAAATCCCAGCCCACACACGGGCACATCATCACACACAAATCACAACCCACACATGGGCACAACACACTCACAAAACAGGCCATATTGGGTGAAAACCACAGCAAACATCAAGGAAAAAACTGCTCAAAACAGGAGTATAACAACATATAGTAACCTCCACTTGCTTACTTTATCATGAGATTATATAGAGGTGAGGTCCACAAACCGGTGCACATGAATCTAGACCTTCCGAAAAGCTTCCTCTATGTTGGTTGTTGCCCCCTCAAATCTGCATTTGTTCCTTGCCGGCCAGATAAGATATATTGCACTAGAGACACCGAGGTATTTAGCTTTGACTATTCTTTCCTTTCCTTTGTACCTCTGTCCCATTACTTGGAGAAGCTCTTCTACCATCTTAAATCTGAAATTTATGTTCAACCATTGCTTTATCCTTTGCCATAAGGTACTAGCATATGAACATGCAAAAAAAAAAGATGATCTATTGTCTCCTCCGCTTGCCGGCACATTAAACAAAGCTTATTTTCCACAAAATCCATTCTATCCGTCGTACGCAACTTTCTTTGTGCAAGTAACCACATAGTAACCCGGTGCTTTGGCATGATTTCCGGCCTCCATAATGACCCCACCCAATGTAGTTTGTCAATAGTTATTTTGAGAAAACCATAAGCCTTCCCCACTCCTTCACTTCTTGATGCAAACCATTCTATTAGCTTCATGTTTGCTTAGCCAAACCCATTTGATTTCAATCTAATCTTCTCTCTAATCTCTATTAACCTCTTTATCAATGGAGAATCACTTGATTTTGCTTCCCACTCCCAAAAATCAGCCCCCTTTACATATTGTTGGTGCACCCATTTTATCCATAAAAACTCTTTTCTTGTTTGGATCTCCCATAGCATCTTACAAAGTAATGTTTCATTCCATATTAATGGGTCTCTTAGCCCCAAATCATCATTTTTCTTTGGCAAGCATACCTTGTCCCAAGTAATAGGTGGATACTTGGAATCCCACACAAACATTCGGCAAAGAGTCTTAATCTTCTCAATAACCCCAATCGGAATAGAGAGTATGGATAACCAATAACATTTCACCTCTTGGAGTATTGTCTTGACTAGTTCCGATCTTCCGGCTCAAGACAAAGTCTTCTTAGGCCACACATTCATTCTTCTTGTGATTGCCTCCAAGAGTGGACCATAATTAGCAATGCGCAACTTCTCCGCCGCTAAAGGAATGCCCAAGTATCTAAAAGGAAAAGACCCTTCTTGAAACCATATTCTTTGCAATAGTCGGCCCTTTGTGTTGTTGTCCACTCCCGCCATATAAACTTGTGATTTGATAGGATTGGCTTTGAGTCCCGCCTCCGCACCGAACTCCTCCAAGTAGTCCGCCAATAGCCCAATCGAAGATTCATCGGCGCGTGCAAATAGCATGAAGTCATCCGCATATATTAAATGTGTAATACCAACTTCCTTGCATCTTGGATGAAAGTGAAAAGTGGGTTGATCGGATGCAACTTTTATCTTCCTGATAGCACTTCGATACATAAACCAAAGAGGAGAGGAGAAATAGGATCACCTTGATGTAATCTCCTTCTTCCGCTAAAGAACCCATAGACACCCCCATTTAAAGAGATTGAGTATGAGGTTGTCATGACACATTCTTTTATCCATTTGCAATATTGTTGGGGAAAATCAAAACCAACAAGTGCATTCATTAAGAAATCCCAATTAACCATATCAAAAGCCTTCTTTAGATCCAACTTGATCATGCATCTTGGAGAGATTCTTTTACTTGCATACTTCCTTAGTAGTTCTTGTGTAAGAAGGACATTATCCCCAATGTTTCTTCCTTGAACAAATGCCACTTGAGCCGAATTAAGTAAGAAATCCATCACTTTAGAAAGTCGGTTTGCCAATATCTTAGTAATGACTTTATAGAAGATATTGCAACAAGAGATCGGTCTATAATCCGCATCACTTTCTGCATGATCCCCTTTTGGCACTAGGGATATCAAAGAATGATTCCATTGTCTCAACAACTTTCCCTCCTCAAAGAACTCCTTTATCGCTGCAATAAAGTCTCCTCCCACTATATCCCATGATGAAGTGAAGAATTTTGCACCATAACCATCCGGACCGGGGGCTTTTTCACTCCCAATATCATATAACGACTTTTATTATCTCCTCATCAATAACTGGGATGATTAAGGCATCACTTTGGCTTTGACTTAAGCGTCTTCCTATCATGGAGTTGTTGTCCATATGGGTACATCCCTCCTCTTGTCTAAGAATGCCATGGAAATAATCAACGAACTCCTCTGCAACATCACCCAAACTAGTGGTTAATTTGCTCCCCGTTCCTTTTCTTGAGTGTTATGATGACATTTCTTTTGTTATTTCTTTTGACCACACTATGAAAAAATTTGGTATATTTGTCCGCACTCCGCAAGTATACATTTTTGGCTCTTTGTTGGTAGAATAGCTTCTCTGCCTTCGATAATAGTGTTGCCTTTTTTCGGATGTCTCTATAATCGGGAGGGAAAGTACCACCCGAAAGTCCCACTCTTTGTGCCTTCTCCTAGGCCTCCTTTGCCCACTTTGCTTTCTTCTAAATGTGCATAAACTGATTCTTGTTCAGCACCCTTAGTCTTTCCTTCAACCGTTGTAATTTGCATCTTAGGACGTATTGCGTATGTCTAAAAACCGGGGTTGCCCATGCTTCTTCGACAATCTTCTTGTAATCCTCATGTAATGTCCACATATTCAAGAATTTGAAAGCTCTCTTAGGTGGCCTATCCTTGGGCAATATATGCACAATGACACAAGAGTGATCCGATAAGCATCCTGGCACCTAGAAGTTCACATACGCATCAAAGTCTTTAAGAAGCCAAGGTGAGTTAACCATTGCTCTATCTAATTTGCAAGAGACCTCCACTTTTGTCTAAGTAAATCGACATCCAATATATCTTAGATCCGCCATGCGACATACATGTGCAAACCTTTGTAGATCCTGCATCTCATAATTATTAACCGACAAGCCTCCTTTCTTATCATGAATAGAAAGAATGGAATTGAAGTCCCCCATAACCATCCATGCATTAGAGTTTGCTTCCATGAGCTTTCCAATATCAATCAAATCCTCCCATAGGGATCTTCGATCTACCACGGAATGAAGTCCATAAATATATAATCTTTTATTTATAATTGTGTCTGTGAATTTAAGTCATCACTTTGTGCTTAAGTTCTTTCTTAAGCCCTTTATTTGTTGACTGTATATGACTATAGCTTCACAGTCACTCCTAATAGTAATTTCTTACTTGTTGCAAATGAATAACATAAAAACATCGAGACAATATATTACTCTTAGAATTTCATTGTCTAGTGAAGTTAAATGATCTTTTTCTTTATATTTTCAAGAAGCATATCTACATAATGCTTCTGCTGGTTTGGAGTCATATTTCGAGGCTTTTCTAAATAAAACTCCTCCTCATCCGGCTACACATCCGTTTATTTCTATGATTAAGTAGTCAGAGACAAGGGGAAAGGTCCGATCACTTTAATTTGTTTCACTAATGCAACATCTTGTTGGTTAAAATATTTTTGTCTTGTAATTAAGGTTTTGTTATATAATCATCTGCTCACTTTTCCTATGCCTTTTAGGTAGTGTCTCGCATAGTTAAGTAATCTGAGAAAAACCCCTAAGGTTTTTGTATCTTCATTTTGTCAGGGAACTTAAGTAGTCTAGAAGTGAAGTGTGGTTGAAGAGCAATTGTCCCTTATCCAATTTATACTCCTAGTAATTTGATGTGTTTAATGGATAGTTTCATTACTTCGAGAAACTATAGTTCATATTTTTCAAACAGGTTAAATACTAAGTATAGATGTGCATAGTATTCTTCTTTTATTTTAGAAAATATTATAATATCATCTATGTAAACACGTGTAAATTTCGATAGGTCTCTAAAATTGTTATCCATTTTTCGTTAAAAGATCTGTGGTGCCACTTTTAGTCCAAATGACATAACTAACCATTCAAAATGTCTTTCGAGACATGAAAAAGTTGTCCATTTTATTGATTTTGGGTGCATCTTTACTTGTCAGAATCCTGATTTCATATCAAACTATGAGTACCATCTTGAGTCTTGTATTTTATTGAGAAGTTGATCTTTGTCGAGTATTTTATAGTTGTCTTCCTGATAATTATCATTTAGTCTTTTATAATTGTAAATCACCCTAGACTGTTCTCGTTTTTGCTCAGATCCTTTGTTAACAATAAAGGCTAGATTTTTATGCCTAGAAGTTGAGCATTGAATTGCTTCGAGGGCTAATAATTGTTTGATATGCATATTGCATTCTTCGATTTCCCAGTTAGTGGATCTTAAGTCTTGAGCTTTTATGGTAAGATCTGGATTGATTATCATTAACTAGCAGTAGATTTTATCTTGTTCCTAATATTTTATAGGGTTTTCTCCTATGATTTCTAATTTTTCTAATCAGGAGATTAGAGAATTTAGGTCTAATTGTGTGTTTATCAAGTGAAGTAGATATGTAGGAAAGAGTAAATCTTCTGGAACGTCTAAGTCTAGGTTGTTTAGGTCTTCTGGAAAAGAGTTCTTTAGTTCTTGTAATGTTAAAGAATAGGAAAGTTCTTAACTCATTAGACAAGAACCCTTATAAGGGGTTTTGCCTATGCATTGGAAGTTACTGGTATTAGTAGTTGTAGGAGGTATTATTAACAGTAATTATCGGGGTTGTTGGAGGGGATTTCACACGCACAGTGAAAAGGGTAATCAAACACAATTGGGGAAACTACATGTTGAGGCAATCTATGGTCCATGTGACCATGTCTTTTGTTGTTTGGGCAAAGGATTTAAGTTAGGTTTACCCTTGTATTTGATATGTATATTTGAGTGTGCAGATTTGTAGGATACACATATGACTTAGCTTGACGGCCTCGGATTTGGTGAAGGATGATGCATCTAAGGGACCGTGGACAAAGCATCAATGATAAGCTGAGGGAAGCGCACTTCGAGGCATACGTGAATGATGGCATGAGGACGAGCCGCAAGCTTGTCTGCATCCGAGGGACAAGAGCCAAAGACATACGTGAAAGATGACATGGAAATGAGTCGTAAGCTTGTATGCATTCGAGGGATGAGAGTCAATGCGAAGAAGGCTTAAAAGCAACAGGTCAAAGCTGCAATGAAGAGTCAAGTAAGTCACGAGGGACTATGGACACGACAACAAGATCTAAGGCCGAAGGAAGCTCTAGAAGGCAAGACGTGAAGGATGGAGAGACATCCAAAGGATGTGAGGCTGATGGAGGAGGCTAGAAGGCTAGGTCTAGGTTGGTCGGGCGAGAACGAGTGTTGAGTGAATGTACTCGTGGTTGAAATCCTAAGTTTAGGATTTTACAAGTCGACTAGTATAGGATCAATTGACTAGTTGAGGGTACAGAAAGATCAGTTGACTAATCTGTACAACTGACTATTGTCGGCTAGAATTCGAACGTTGGGCTGTAACATTCGAATTTGGCTAGAGCAGTTGGCTGGGGTTGGCACCACTTGACTGCAACGGATAGTTCAGCAAACGAGTTATATTTAAGAGAGCTCGGTTTAACCGGCTAGGGTTAACGAAATTGGACTTGATTTAAGACTAATTAGTAGTATAAGCTCTCAAAGGTCTTATGCGAGGTTGTGGCGAGGTTTCTCCATCCACAAGGAGCTACGTGAGCTAGCCAGAGGTTTTTCGGGAAATCATCCACTGATGGATTGGGATCGTCCACCTTACGGGCAGTCATGAAGTAGGAGCTTTATCTTCGAACCACATTAAACAGTTTGTCTCTTCTTGTTAGTATTTTAGTTAATTATATTTTCACTTGCGCACACTAACGTTGTAGGAAGAGAACCAAGCAATTAGAGAGCAACATCTATTCACCCCCTCTAGCCGATCATCGTAAGATACCCTATAAGTGGTATCAGAGCAGGTCACTCTCCATCGGACTAATCATGAGGAAGCACAAGATGGCCGGATCAAACATCCATCCACTGAAATATGAAGGAGACTTATCTTTGTGGAAGAAAAAGATGAAGGTATATTTCAAAACCGATTTTGATTTTATGCTAATCACGGAATATGATTTTGAAGCTCCAACAGACAAGCATGGGAAGAGACTCCGACCTTGATATTTGACTAAGAAGCAAAGGGAAAATTCGGAGACGGACAAGAAGGTAACAAAAATCATATTAGATCTTATCTTCTAATGTGTTGGTGAAATAGGTGATTATATGAATGCAAGAGACCTTTAGAGAAAGATAATTGCACTACATCTAAATACCACACAAGTCCAAGAAGTAGAGGAGGAAAAGGAAGTGAAAGCATTCACCACCTCAAGTGAGCAAGAAGTAGAAGAGCTCAAAGAAAGGAGCATAATTGTTTATAGAGTGGCTCTAGTTGATGAGGAAGCATCACCAACATCTGAGGATGAGGAAAAATTAGGGAATGACATCATCATTTCACCTTTTTATGATCGCAGCGACTTCTCATATTGGAAAGGTAGAATGTTATATTTTCTTATGACTAATATTGAAGATTGATTGTGTATAGAAGTAGGTTTCAATGCTCCAAAGAACAAAAAGGGAAGAACGCTTAAGAAGAAGAAGTGGATCGAGGAGTAAATTCATCAATTTGAAATCAATAACAAGGTAACCAAAATGTTAATCAATTTAATATCTAATGACATTTTGGATAGGATAAGTGAGTATAAGGATGCCAAGGGGTTATGGAGCAGGCTAGTTGAGCTCCATGAAGAACCTCAAGAATCAAGCTCACCAACTCAAGAGCTTAGGGAACCGGAAATTGAGGAGTACTCAACATCCAATGAAGAAAAAATAAAAGCCTCTACTTCAAGGATTGAGAGGGAGGAGAGACTATCTTCAATGTTGAAACAAAAAAAAGAAGCTTCCACCTCCACCGGAGCTAAATCAAAAAATCACATAATTTACTTTAGATATAATGAGAAGGGACACTACAAGGGTAAGTGTCCAATAGGTAAGAAAAAGATAATTCCTAAATCCAAGTCAATTCCTTTTAATTGTAACATGGGTTATAGGAACGAAGAAGCCTAAAGGAAAAGAATGCAAATTAGATGCTTCACGTATAGAGAGAAAGGCCACTACCACACTAAATATCCAAAGAGATGAGAGATGAAGAAGTTGGAGCACTTAAAGAAATGGGAGAAGAAGAAGAAGAAAAGCTCACATGAAGGGAGAGCTTCAAGGGTAATAGAGGTACACCCTAACTTAACTTGAGAAGTAATTCAAATTTTAATTTTCCCATGTATGCTAGGAATAATATTCATCACGTACTAATGCAAAATTTTGATTTTAAGCATCATGATAGAAATAGTCATTGAAAATCATAATCCAAAGAAATCCATTCATGATAAACCTAGAACCATTAGATCTAAGGACCAAGGCAGAAATCTCAAAAAGGGGAGATATATGCCAAGACAAATAAGTAGGTCTAAGAATGTCCAAGGCATATTGACTTTAGGGTTAGAACCCTAGAGAGGGAAAATCAAGCCTTGAGAGCAAAGCTTGATAAATTGGAGAAAACCCTAGATAGATTCATTATTAGATCTAAAGGGTTAGGTATGATGTTGGGTAATCAAAAATCCAACAACGATAGATCAGGTTTGGGGTACTGTCTAGGTCTTCCAATGCTAAGGAAAAGTCATATGCAAGAGTGTCGTATGACTATAGCAAGACGAAGTCCAAAAATGGCAACGAAGTGTTATTTAAGGGTAAAAAGATATTAATCAAGGACAAGATGTCTAATGTTAAGGTAAAGAAGAAATTAACCAAGGATAAGGAGTTTAAGGTTAAGAATGTCAGTTTTGTAGGTTAAGGGTCACCGAAGGTACACCGATGTGGCCTAACAATTCTGAATGAGTCATCTAGGAAGGTGGCTAAGACTAAGAGCTCAAGGGAGAGCTCTAAGAGCCATTTAGGACCCATGATCAATGGATCTCAGGAGGATATCTCTTGGAAGTTTAGATGGATCATGGAGTGTGTCAAAGAGTTTTGGAGACGGATTTAAGTCTCAATTCTTGGGTGTTGACACATGTAGGTTGAGTTTCATGCAAAAAATATAACATTAGGGTCATATTGCATGAAAATTTAGTTGTTGATGTATAGATGTCATATAAACCAATACTAGGGATGCATTATGGGTTGGAATGGGCAGATACATCAAGAGGAGACCAAAACTAGGACTTTATGTCAAGGTTTAATTGAACCATTTAGATAGTTTTGAATTTTATGTCAAATCTTGAGATCCAAGATAGGTATATTTTTAAATATATTTTTTTTCAAGTAGACACGAATACCATAAATCTTTTCACAAAATTTAAAATTTTTTGAATAATTATGGAATTATTGGCGCATTTCTAAAATTGGGTTCAAAAATATTGAAATGTCAATTTCAGGATGTCATCGACTGGTGCAAAGGGGCATTCGATTGGTAACAGTGTTTTCTAAATGAGAAAGCTACTATAATGTTTTTCAGTAGGGACCAGTCGACTGGTAACTATTTCAGTCAATTGATATATGCTGAAATTATTTTAAATAATTCGAAAAGTATCCTAATGATGGAATACATGTGTATAATCTTATGGAGGGTTATTACATAATATTTATTATCATTAGAGGGTAAAGAAATTAATGATTGGGATATTATTGAAGTTCTTTTTGATGTATGACAAAGGGGGAGAATTAAGGTTTAATTAGAAAAAGCTTATGTACCTTTGTAAAAAATCTTAGCTCAAGGGAGAGCTTAGGTGAAGCGGAGACTTTATTACTCATATATTGGCAAAGGGGGAGCCTTGTGATAGGTTCTTAAAAACCCCTTGGTATGTCCAAGTGTAGGAGGAGCCTTGGGATAGGTTCTTAAAAATCCCTTTGGTAAAATTTCTAATTCATGGGGAGTTTGGGTGTTGGGTAACCATGTGATAGGATTCCATGGATTGGTTGCATTTGCATTGTATGTTGGCATATGCATTGGCGGTGTAAGTCCAAGGTGTAACATTGGCAAAGTAAGTCCAGTTTATTAGCATTTGTATTTACTATATATTTTTCCTAACTTAAATGTATTGTCAAATATAAAAACGGAGAAATTATTGAGGTATTCTATGGTCTGTGTAACCATATGTTTTGATGTTTGAGCAAAGGGTTTAAGTTAGATTTGCCCTTGTATTTGATATGTGTATTTGAGTATTCAGGTTTGTAGGATACACATATGACTCAGCTTGACAGCTTCAGGTCCAGTAAAGGATGGTGCATCTGAGGGATCATGGACAAGACAGCAATGATGAGCTGAGAGAAGTGCACTTCGAGGCATACATGAAAGATGGCATAAGGATGAGCCGCGAACATGTATGCATCCAAGGGAAAAGAGCCAAAGTGAAGAAGACTTGAGGGTAATAGGTCAAGGTTGTAATGAAGAGTCAAGTGAGTCACGAGGGATCGTGGACCAAACAACAAAGACTGAGGCCGAAGAAAGCTCCAGAAGGTAAGACGTGAAGGATGGAGAGGCATCCGAGGGATGCGAGGTTGATGGAGGAGGCTAGAAGGCTAGGTCTAGGTTTGTCAGGTAAGGACGAGTGCTGAGTGAATGTACTTGTGGTTGGAACCCTAGGTTTAGAGTTTTACCAGTCGACCGGTATGGAATCAGTCGACTGGTTGAGAGTACAGAAAGATCAATCGACTGATCTTTCTGTGCAGTCGATTGGTATTGGCTGGAATTCGAATGTTGGGTTGTAACATTCGAATTCGGCTAGAGTAGTCGACTAGGATTAGCACCAGTCGACTGCTAAATGCTAGTTTAGCAAACGAGTTCTATTTAAGAGAGCTTAGTTTGGCTGGCTAGGGTTGATGAAATTGGACTTGGTTAAAGGTCAATTAGTAGTCTAAGCTCTCAAAGGTCTTGTGCAAGGTTGTGGTGAGGTTTCTCTACCCATAAGGATCTACTTGAGCTAGCCGAAGGTTTTTCGAGGAATTATCCACCGACGGATCGCGATCGTCCACCTTACGGGCAGTCGTGGAGTAGGAGCTTTATCTCCGAACCACGTTAAACGGTTTGTCTCTTCTTGTTAGTGTTTTAGTTAATTGTATTTATGCTTGCGCACACTAATATTGTAAGAAGAGAACCGAGAGATTAGAGGGCAACGACTATTCACCCCCTCTAGTCGGCCATCCTAATATCCCCTACACTACAGGTGTATAGAATGATAACATAGTCTTTCGTAAGTAGTAAATCTCTATCTTAAGTAATAAGAAAACTAAGTCCTCGGATTAGGTGAATATTTAGGAGTGGAAGAGGTTTCATCCAGAGTTTAGGAAGAGAGAGGGGAGTACCAAATGTATCACAGTTTGTATACAATGTTAAAAAAAAATGATGAACCAGGCAGCAAACAAATTGAACCTGGGGTGACCGGCCCGGCCCAACGGAAGTTTCCCACCGGTCACCAAGGTAAATCGGGAAGCGCTCACGGTGGGCAGTCTAGAAGCCCAGCGTCCCAGGGTTCGCGCCCCATTTGGAGGAAAAATTCCTACAAAATGCGTCGTAGTTGGGGATCGAACCGCGGATGCCTGGGTTAACAACTAGTAGCCCTACCGCTGCACCATAGCCCTGGGGGCAAATAATGTATAATGTATACAATCTTAAGCGTATATTTGTGATGAACTTGGTATAAGATAATTGTTGGTCATCAAACTGAGTGTCAATCAATGGTTGGGCAACAATTTTGATGAGTTCTGGGGTTATTATTGATAGAATAGTAGCTTCATCTATTGTGGAATTTGTAGCTCTACTATCAAGAAAAGCATGAAGTGTAAATTCGTGTCCATGTATGTTAACTAAACAACAAACCCTAATTTAGTAGTCATCCCGTATTACAAATACTGGGGTTTTTTTATAAAAATCAAGTCAGTGTCAGAGCTTGGTTCTTTTATAGCTAGTTTTTTTGTCTCTATCTTCTATAATGGGGACACTAGCCTGCTTGAGAGTAGCAAGTTCTGTTTTGAGTACACTAAGTCTGATTTCCAAAACTAAGACTCTAATTTCTAGAAGCACATTTTTAGTACTTCCTCGTACTTGTTAAGTATTAGATATTATTAGGTTAAACGGTTGTTGTAAGCATAGCTTGCAAATCTATCTTTTTCAAAGTTTACACGTTGCCCTTTTATCTATGGCTGGGTAATAGCCATATAGAAAACAGGAAACATTATTGATTCTTGTTTTTAATGTCCAATCATGGGCACAAATTGTCATGTTAATTTTTTGGGACATTCTTTGTGGTATATATTGTGTGAGTATAAGATACATAGATTCTAGGTCTCCCCATTGGTCAACTGGTCATCTTGTTCTTGTTGGAACATGTTACTAGAGGTTCCATATTTGTCGGTTAAGGTATAAGGGTTGTCTAGGAACTAGTTGTTTTGTTTATAATCTGATGAGGAGCTAGTTATTTCTTTTATAGTTTCTATAGAGACTATAAAGTAGATTAAAGAAGTATTAGATACATTCTCTTGTATTGCTATTAAGTCTAAGTTAGTACAAGAGACTAATTTGGCTTCTCTAGTGTATAAGTTTTTTCTATTAAGATATGTGGAAGATAAATGTTCTGGTTCATTACTTATAGTATGGGCATACATTTTCTTTAATTTGAATCTTCTAACATATTTGGTTTTATTTAAATAAGGATTCTTTTCTTTACTCTTTCTTAAGTAGTAACCCTTTTTAGGTCCTATTTTAGGTTTAGGTTGTATGCATGGCTTGGTTGATTGGCCTTTTTCGTTGTTTATGTCTATGTTGGTTTAATCCATACTGCTGTGGAGTATATATTTGGCTACAGAAATCTTATTATTAGTTTTAAAGTTGTTTCTCTATTTAGATGTAAGTGCATTTTTCTTAAATATTAAGATGATATGCTAAATTATAACTCCTATATTATCATATTGGGGTGTAACTTTTAAGTCTATCCAGGTGAATTTCATTATCTAAGTTTCCTGGTAATTTGCTAAATAATCTTTCGTCTAATTCTGGATTATAATATAATAGTTCTCAAAGACAACTGTAAGTGCTAGGAAATCATTACAGAAAGATTTGATCTAGTTCCAACTAATAGCTGAAGTTGTTCTATGTCTCTCATTGCTTCTTTTTGTCGTATATCTAATCATGTATTAGCATCCCTGGCGGTTAAAAGTCTATGGATGGTATAACAAAATTTTAATATGTTATTTCCTTGAGCTGCTATTGACGAGCCCAAAATATACTGTCACGAATGTGGGTCCATCAAATTTAAATATTTATAAATGAATAACTGGAAACCCTTTTTACAATCAAAATCTAAGAATGTAGTATAGGGGCCACAAGTCGTATTTTTCTCGAGGCTAGTTGACGTTGTTTGAGTCGCGCTTGTATTTAGGTGTCGTTAATGAATTTCGGGTTTCGAATGTGAATCTGGGTTCTGGGTTGCAATCAAGAATGGAATCACAATGGAAATAAAGAAAACTTACATCAATGAACAAAACAAGGTGATGGCAATTAACAATTCAATCAATGGGAAATTTATCCAACTGATGCAACCTTATCAACTTTGGAATTCAAGATCTTATCTAATCAAATCTGATTTCGACTAGCACTAATGCAAAGATCTTCTTCAGAAATTACTACTCCAAACGAATTAAATTGCAATTCAATCTTTAACCAAACTAGTACACAATCATTTCCAAGACTCTACTTGATACAAGATGCAAGCCATTTACAAACTTGATACCCAACTGAGTTCAACAGAAATCTATGCTATACTTATTGATTTTAAAACACAATCATCATTAGAAAAACAGGTGAATTCCTGATGAAACCAGTGCCAAATCAGCTTGAGCACAAAAAGGAAAACTCTTGTGCCAAATTTGCCACTTCTGTGCCAAGAAATGAACTAATTGCCACAGCTGTAACCTGGCAATTTAGAAAGGCTGATCTGGTAGAAACATTGCAGAAACTGAAGGAAAAATGCAGCAATTGCTTGGGATGCAAAACTCCACAACTCTAAACAGAACTAAGCTGCAGAACTGCAGAAACTTGGCTGCAGGGATGCAATGTGCAGAATTTCGGAACAAACTGAACTCAAAACACTCAAGCAAATGAATTCACGGGCTGAGATCTAAAGACAGCACTTCAGTGATACATCCTCAGAAATGATGGCTGCCATGTTCAGAATGAAACAAACTAGACAGATTTAGGATTCAAGTTGCAGAAATGGAGATTAATGCAAACAAGCTGGATGAGAATGCAGAAATAAAATCAGCCTGCTAAACAACTCAAATCAATTGAATTAGTAAACTAAATGTTGGTTTCAATTGCAGGGAATAAGCTAAACAAGAATCTGATTGGAAATAAAGTGCAAGTTTCGAAACTGAAAAGAAATCTGCAAACAGGGCTGATACTCAGCATACAAAATCTGGCACGCAGCATGGAATCTGATACACAACAATGAAACGAGATTTAAGCTAAAATTACAAACAATTGTTCACTAAACAAGTTAACTAGCTAACTACTTGCAAGAATTGAACCTAATTAAGCTAGCACAATTCAGTAAACGAAATTAAGTCATCTGAAACCAAAAACAGAAACTGCAGTAACGAATTTTAACAACAGAAACGAAATTACAGCTTAAGAACTAAAATTAACCAATGAAACTAAACCCCAATCCTTCCCTAGCTCGAATTCTCCTCGTTCGTCACGCAAGTGTGAGCCTCGAACCCGCAAGCTCAACAAATCAATGAGAAAACTCAGTCGGCGCTTGAATTCAGCTCAACTTGCTCAAATCTGAAACTTCCATTCGATTTCTTGGATTTAACTGCGTCCGCGTGAATTGGTGAGTGGATGATGATCAAAGCTACTCAAGGAACCCCTCTGGATAGCTCAGGTGGATGGAAGTGGAGCACAGCCGATCCCAAGTCATCAAACGGTAGAACTGCGGAAACCTCTCAACAGCCCCTGTTTCTTGGACAATTTAAGGCTGGAAACTTCACAGATGAGTCTTCCTAATGACCTAGAACACAAGCTAGTGAAGAAATTGTGGTGGTCGCGCCTCGGATTGAAGAAAAAAATGAAGAACTAGATGAAAACTCGAAGAAATGGAAGCTTGCGGCGAAGACGCGACGAAGGAGAACTGCTGCTGAAATTTGATTAAATAGTTATCAACGGACGGCCCAGATTGCTCGGAGGAGATCCAACGGCTGATCTTCATCTGATTGGAGCCAAACTTTTATGATGATGATCTGGGGTCAGGATCTGCCTTGTAGTAGCTCGGATCCTCCAGATATGCAACGGATGGTCCAGATCAACTCTATCTGTGAATGGACGCTCTAGAGCCCTCCTTGCTTGATCCAACGGTTGATTGAGCTCTGATTGGGATGAAACCTTCAGATCTTGATCATAGAGCTTGATCAACCCTAACCCTAGCTCGGATTGCTTCAGATCGTCCCGGATGGCTCAGATCTAGCCGCTCTTGAATCGAACGGCCCGGATTAATCATAGGCTTGATAATTCGATCCGGTTCACATCCGACTCAGGTTTGACCCAGTATGCCCTAAGTCCTTGAACCTTTGGTGCCTACAAAAATAAATCCAAAATTTAGTGGCCAATTAATCCAATTTAATGCAAATTTGCAATTAAGTCCAAAATAAGATAAAGTTCCAAAACCTAGGGTAAAATCATAATTAAGCAATAAAAACATGGATCAAACATGGATTTTAGCAATTAAAATAATCAATAAAATGGTGCTTATCAACTCCCCCACACTTAACCTTGAGCGTCTCGCGAAACTACTAAATAAGTATCCCTTAGGTTTTCTAAAGCATAATTAGAAGCAAATGAAAAGAAATTACCTAAGGTTGTCAATTCTCATAAATCTAAGCTCTATGGATTAGTATCTTGTCCTTAAATCAACAACTTAGCCTTTTCATCCATCATGAGTCATTGAGATGAATTTAAATCACTAAGCCTTTCAAGGGAAGTTTTGGTGGCTCTCTCATTAAGTTCTAAGTTGATGATGGAAATGGAGCTCACTCTTACACATATGCTTCTTGCACTACCATAGGCTTGCTTATTATCTACTCTCCACCATTATTCATGATTAGGATCAACAACTATAAAAACAAAGGAAAACATGAAAAATGGTGAGAAATGAAATAAAGACTAAGAAAATAGAAAATTTTGATGGAGTGGAAGACTTGGTTGTTTAAAAATGTTTCCAATGTGTCTTGCCCCTCTTATCAGTCCTCTAGTGATATCAAAAGCGTGGTGGAGTAAAACTTGAATAATTGTCTTTGAATTGAATGAAAAACCCTTCCTTGGTCTAATGTGCCATTTCCTTCAATTTCGTGCCAACTTGTTTCTTTCTTCCTTTTCTGATTTTGTTTTATCTTTTCTTTCTCTCTAGTGGATTCAGAATGTAATGGATCTGATCTTCAATTTAGATAAGAGCACTTCACTGATTTAAAGTACCAAGACTTCAATGGTGTGCCATCTTGCTTTCTTTCCTCTTCACTTTTCTGATTTTTTTTTTTCTGTTTCATGTTTCAAATTCCACTCCTCGCAGCTACTTTCAGAACTCCCATTCTTCAATTGCTTAACAACAGTTAGCATCAAATGGCTGAGTAGTGGAAAGCTTGGATGTTCCACTTGCACAATAGCATCAAAACCCAATTTCAGCCTCCTCTTAATACAAACTGCATTCTGTTTTTTTTATGTGCTGATCAGAGTTGCTAGCATCCATATTTCTTCCAGATTTGGTCAGCATTGGGTGTTCTTAATAACCTTGATGCATTTCCGCATTTTGTTCCCTGATTCACAGCCTTGGAAACCCAAATTTCAGCTTCTTCTTGGTATAAACTGCCTTGTTTTTCAAACTTTCCATTCTGATTTTTTTCTACTTCAGCTGTTTTCTGTTTCTTTTTTTTTTTTAGTCAATTGCTGAATTCATTCCTGGATTCAATCTGCTCAGTTGGATACCTTGCTGACCAGGAACTAGCTCTAATTCACACTGCCGTGAGCTTCCAAGGAGTTTCCATTTCCTGTTTTTGCATCTGCCTTCATGTGTTTCTGCATTAGTTGGTTTCTGAAATTTTTTTCTTTTCACAGCAGTCAATTGATTTCAGAACTGGCACTCTCTAATCATGTGTAAGATTCATAAAAAAAATGAACTCTACTTGAAGCCTTGGCACATTTTCCTCACTTGGCACAGATTTTTTTTCTTGTTATTGCACAAATTTTTTTTTTCTCTTCTTGAATTTGATTTGTTCCTTGCTGCCCTTCAGAATTTCTAATGGTTGGACCTTGCCATTTAATTCCTGTCAAGATAACCCAACTAAATCCGGCTTCACTTGGAAAAAAAAAATTTTCTTTTCTTTTGGCACAAGTTTTCTTCATTTGTGTGCCATTCCCTTTCTTCATTCATTGCAGATTTTTATATTGCATGCCATGTGTTTTCCTTGGATCTTCAAATGATGAGCAAGAATCTAGATGCTTCAATTGTTGTCTTCCTTAACTACTTCTTCTTGCTTGATCTTGATACCAAACTCGACTAAATTGGCACATGAAATTTTTTTTTTTTCGAGTTGAAATGCATCCAAAGCTTTAGTCACTCCCCCACACTTAAATCTTTGTCCGTCTCGGGCAAAATATCATTAGAAACATATCAAACACAAGTCCAAAGAAAAGTGAAGGTAAGAGAAGGAAATAAGTAAGGACAAATAAGATAAACATGATTATTGCTAAAAATTAAGGTGGAAAGGAAAACAAATGGATTAGCCTCTATAGATGTGATCCAATCATTGAAATATGGTTTTGAAAGAACCTAAGCAAGTTCTAGAGTTTAATAACATGTGTGTCACAAATATAAGGCTAATGCTCACTAGGTAAAAATAATTCATCTCAAGTCCTCAATTAAGAATCTAAAGCAAGTAGTACTCAAGCATCCAAGAATTCATCCATTAGCTCAAACCTTAAGTCTTAACAATCAAATTTAATTTATTTTTAAAAGACTCTAAAATGCTATGGAGATAACCTAAAGGGATACTTTTATTTCTACTCATGTAAGAAAAAGTGCTAAAAGAAAAGACATGGTATTTACAATAACCTAGAGGAATCTATTTATTCAATTTACTCTAGAAAACATAAAAGTGAAAAATGCGATAAAAGAAAATGCAAGAAAAACCCAACTCCCCTTTATTTCTGGTGGACGGAGTCGATCCAGAAGAAGCCTCCATCGTCGTAATGGAGGAACATGGGTAGCTGAGTGAATTCGGGCTCCCCCACACTTGAACTTTGCAAAAGATGGTTCAGGTGGCCTCAGGCGATCTAGGTTCAAGAGCCATTCAAGGGGTGGAGTGCTTTTAATTAAAGTAAGATCATCTCCTCCTTCTTGATGCCCTTCAGAAGTCCTTCCAGAAGGCTGGAGTCTGTTCAGTTGAAGTACCCACTCTGGAAGTCTTCTGGACCCTGCAAAACAATGTAATACCTCTCTCACGCGTTCAGGGTCAGAAAGAAATGAAATAATATCAGTTTCTGCATAAAATGAATCCAAAACTGCATCATGTCCAATTAAATCAAATTCTGGTACCTCAATAAAATTTTCAAAATCATGTTCTACAAAATTGGCATCCAGATACTCATCACAAATAAAGAAATCAAGTTCTGGCTCATCAATAGAAATTTCACAATCATTCCTATCAAGGGTGTATCATGCAATGTGTCACAGCCAATCAAATCAATATCAGATTCTCCAAAGTTTTTCACATTCACCTCAGCATATGAATAGCAAGAGATTCATCAAAATAAATAACATCATTTCAGGCACTTCTAAAAAATTTTCACTATCCATATCCACAAAAGATGTATCTAAGATTCATCATAAAAACTACATCAATTATGGGTGCCTCTAAAATTATTTCGCTATCCAACAAGAGATGTATCAAGTAATGCAGTACGATCAATAAATCAATGTTTGGTACCTCTATTGGATTTTCACAAACAATTTCTACACAAGGTATATCAATAAATTCATCAGAATCAATAAAATCAGCACTAGGTACCTCACTGCATTTTTCTGAACAAAGAGGAGAAATACTTACNGATAAGTAAATCGAACATTGATAAGATCACTACACAATTTGATAATTATGGCAACAGATGACCAATTGAACAAGATTTGATCAATGACACAATGAACATGAAGTACACGACATTGAATAGATCAAGTGAATAAATGAATGAAATTCAGTGATATTAAGAATAAGGTCACGGCATAGGCAAGGCCACGATAATGGCACACACCAAAATAAACCACAAAATCAAATATCAAGGTTAGCTCACCATGAACTATATTATTTGAAGTAATCAACAAGGTGAAAGTAGGAGATTCTTACTTAGGTGTCATCGTGACTGAAGAGGGTTTTGTCAGTCTTGAAAAAGAAAACTCACAAGATACAAGAACCCTTCAAGAAGTTGCACAGAAAAAACCAGATCAAGGCGCAAGGAGTTGCAAGGACACGAGCTCGCAGCAAGGAGTTGCTGAGAACACCAACAGAAGGAAGAAGAACTTGTTGGGACCGGGTGCATGCCGACGCGGACATGTATTGTAATTGTTACATAATTACATGCAGCGGAAACAAAAGCATGAATAATTTCCTAAATTATTCTAACACATATCCTAAGCATGCAATGTGTTCACATAATCGTAATATAAAAATTTTTGCAGAAAAGGAAATTACTCTACGAAATACCTTGCGTAACTTGGAAGAAGGGACGAGATCCAACCGTTAGCGTCCCTTGAAAGCTCCGCCTCTATTCGTATCCACGCCGAGTATCGTCGGGATGACTTCGCTAAGCCACGAGTTTCGTGTTCACGAGAACTACTAGATTCTCTGTGAACACGACGAAAACCGAGAGAGTAATCAAATCGAAAGACTCACCACCAAGGTCGGCCGAAGAGGAAGATCGTCGCAAGGAAGAACTTCGTCGCCTTGATGCTTCTCCTTGTGCCCACGTCAAGAAGAAAGGGGAAAGGCTTATGGCCAGCCAAGAGAGAGGGAGAGAAGAAGAGGAGAGAGCCCAAGCAATTCTTGGATGGATCATCTACCAAGGCACCCCTTGGGTCCTTTATATAGGGAGAGGTTTCTTAATTCCCAAGCAAACCTCTCCTTGATTATGGAATAATTTCTCAATCAATCCATAATCAAGACTCTCTTTCTTTTGGCATGATTATATAAAATTTATAAAACAAACCAACCATTGGTTCATTATATAAAAATTTATATATATAAAATTTATATAACCTTTTATAAAATAAACCAACCATTGGTCTATTTTATAAAACAAACCAAAATAGCCTTATCCTTTAGTGGTGGCCGAAATTCATATACAAGAGATCTCATCTCAAGTGGTCGGCCAAGATTTTATCCAAACCATAGGTCCATGGTTCAAAACCCACCAATGGATTAAATTTTGTCATTTTTGATTTATTATAAATTTTTTTATAAAACAAACCAACTCTTTGATTTATTTTAATTCATGATAAAATAATCCCATGGATTATTTTAAGCTTATAATAAACCATACCACCTTGGATCAAATCCCTTAATGAATTAAACTTATTTAATTCACCCATTAAGTCTTTAAAAGACTTAGTCATTCTATGCTTCCGATGCGTCTGAAATAAATTCAGTTTTGACTATTGTTTGAACTTACCAAAAATAGTCTATCTCGATCGGAGAATCCAATTCTCAACTCGTTTTAAATCCTTCGAATTACTTGTTATGCGTGTGACCAAATAGGCTTTCAATTTATGTTGGCCGTCCATAATTAACTAATTAATTATAGAACGATCATGAGTGGCACCTAGTAGTACATCATGATCCCCAATTAATTGAAAGATCAACGGTTGACCTCAGAAATGATTCTGAAACCCTTCAGCAGCTATAATGAATCATGCCCTATTCCCTTCACCATCTTATACCCACTTGGTTCAGGGCATGGTCTATGTGTGTCAGTCCCCACTAGGCTGACTACGTCACACCTAGCCCAAGTAACGTTTCCTCGTCCTATGGATTCTAATTACTCTCATGTATTTAAGAGATTCATACTCTGAACATGTCATGCTCTGGCCAGAGGCTTCGAGTAACAATCCGACGATAAGCCTCGGGTATACATCTCTTCGCAAGGAGTGGTGAATCTTTGTAGGCTGTTCAAACATCTTCGGGCACTTCGGCTTATACCCAATCATCCTGGGTCCACACCTCCTTGGAGATACTTGCTTAAGATGTCAAAGTATAAGTCTCCATGACCAAGATGACTTGAACACCGCAAGTCAAAGAAACATCGCACTTAAGCTGCAGTAAGAACTTCATTGACATATCTATATGTAGACTACCATATGAAGTTTTACAGCCAGTCACTCCAATGAACTAGTTCCCTTAACTAGCATTCATATTTATCTCCGGACATCCCAATGTCACCAGCCAGTGAAAATCAGCTGATTAGAGAATAACCCATGCTAGTCTCAACAGAATTGATAGTGTCCGTATTTATCAATTCATCGACTAGGGACAATTTCAATAATTCACAATTGCACATGTAGAGATAATCACTAGTTGTGAATTCATCACAAATTCTCTCATGCTGTGAATTGTATTGTGGGCATTCAGTAAATGAGTTTAAGATCTCAATCAAATACATAAACATGTATACTCAAATAGTGAATATTCATTTATGATCATAAGGCGATTGCCTTAGGACACTTCTCTCATATCACTAACAGAACTCACACGCATAGGGAGAAGAGGAGCTCATGCGCTGGAAGAGAATGAGGGGGAAGAGATTTTGGTCGGCTAGGGTTGAGGAATAAGGTGGATACGTGATTAATCGGGTTGGTGGACCGATCACCAACCAAAATTTAATGCGATCGAACAGATCATCGTTCGATCCAGGAGCGCCCAGACCGATCAGGCTTGGTTCTGATCGGTCGGGTGACCGATCAGGCAAGCCCCAGATTGATCTGTCGATCGATTAGGGAGCGAACAATAGGTTCGTGAGATTTTCTGCGACCCTCCTGATCGGTCGGTGGACCAATCACAACAGGGGGCCAGATCGGTCTGGGGACCGATCCAGGCCAACACAGTGAGATTTCAGTGGTATTCGGAGACTTAGCTTGATCGGTCAAGTGGACCAATCAGGCCTATGTCTGATCGGTCTGTGGACCGATCAGGTATCATAGATTTGCTGATACGAATCTGAAACTTCAGTTTCAGATTCCCGAATGAATTTCGATACGATTTGATGGAAGATTATCGACCTTAATGGGGTTTCCTTGACTATAATTAATCCCTGAACAAGGATCAAAGGTCCTTATAGATTTGACAAGACACATTGCTCCACCCAAGTGGAGTCAAACTCAATCGAAGGCATTCATCCATTTAAAACAAGTTTGTATCCAAATAAAGTCTCCAATCAAGTTTTCTTGATTGGAATGTCCAAGTATGCTCATGGAGCCAAATACACATATGTCATGCATTGGTTTTCCCCATACTTGGTCAACTTAATGATCATTATCTCGTCAACCTAATTTCTCAAGGGATGCAATGACATTTTGAGTAATTAGGTTGATCCTAGTATCTCACCCCATTTCTAGCAAACAAAAATATTTTGTTAAACCTTATAGTTTGTGTGAGATGCCCCCAAGTTACCCAATAATTGTTCCCAACAATTTAAATTGACCATGAAGGGTTTTGAATGCTTTTCAATCCTATGAAACGCGACACATTCCCAATTCCCTTCGTAAGAAACTAAATTCATTCTCGGGGAGTGGTTTAGTGAAAATATCTACTAGGTTCGATTTTGACTCTACATGTGAGAGTACAATATCTCCCCTAGCAACATGATCTCTAATGAAGTGGTGATGCACTTCAATGTGCTTAGTTCTAGAATGATGGACTGGATTCTTTGTTAGGTTTATGGTGCTTATATTGTCACACAACACTTGCACACCCTTGTAGCTTAATCCATAGTTCTCTAGTGTATGAATCATCCACAACAATTGCGATACACTCTCTCTCATGGCGATATATTTTGCCTCGGTCGTGGAGAGAGCAACACAATCTTGCTTCCGACTTGACCAACTAACTAATGACGATCCTAAGAATTGGCAACCCCTACTTGTGCTCTTCCGATCCAACTTGCACCCAGCATAGTCGGAATCGGTGTAGCCAAGTAAATCAAATGACTCAGTACGGGGGTACCAAAGACCAACTCCAATTGTGCCCTTAAGGTATCTCAAAATTCTCTTAACGGCAATTAAATGAGATTCCTTGGCACAAACTTGATACCTAGCGCACATACCTACAACAAAAAGAATATCAGGTCGACTAGCTGTGAGGTATAGCAAACTACCTATCATGCTCTGATATTGAGTTAAGTCAACGAGTTTACCACTCTCATCATTGTCTAATCTTGTATTTGTAGCCATGGGAGTGGTTACCTCTTTAGAATCACTCATGTTAAATTTTCGAAGCATTTCTTGAGTGTATTCAGATTGGTGCACATGGATCCCATCTCGGGGTTGTTTGATTTCAAGTCCAAGGAAGAAAGTCAACTCTCCCACTAGACTCATCTCAAATTCACTCTCCATGTGCCCAATAAATTCGTTCAAATAACCTTTATTTTTTGAGACACAAATTATGTCATCGACATACACTTGGGTTACAAATATATCGTCACCATCTCTTCGCAGAAATAGTGTAAGGTCTATTTGTCCTCTCATAAAGCCTTTTTCAATAAGAAATGTCGACAACCTTTCATACCAAGCCCGAGGTGCTTGTTTAAGGCCGTAGAGCGCCTTTTTGAGCTTGAACACGTGGTTTGGAAATTCGGAACTCTCAAACCCCGGCGGTTGTTCGACATATACCTCTTCTCTTATTAAACCATTTAGAAAGGCCGATTTGACATCCATTTGATAGAGTTTGAAACCACGATGTGCTACAAATGCTAGCATCAACCGGATGGATTCTAATCGTGCCACGGGAGCATAGGTCTCATCGTAATCAAGGCCTTCAACTTGACTATAGCCCTTGGCTACTAAGCGTGCCTTGTTTCTTTCGATTTCTCACTTATGGTTCAATTTATTTTTGAAGACCCATTTGGTTCCAATAATGGTGGTCTTCTTAGGTCTAGGGACTAAGTCCCAAACTTGGCTTCTCTCGAATTGACCTAATTCATCTTGCATGGCAATGATCCAATCGGGATCATTTAATGGTTCATCAATTTTCCTAGGTTCAATTTCGGAAATTAGGGCAACTTCATTAGCCTCATTCCTAAAGAATGATCTAGTCCTAACCCTATGATGGATGTCTCCAACCATTTGGTCTTGGGGGTGACTAGAGGCTAACCTAGTTTGCCTGGGTGTTGGATTTGCTTCTTGGATGGTGTCACTAGACACATGCTCAGCCTCAGGATCCGGCTGATCTATGAGTTGTCTAGGCTCACCGTCATCAGATTCATCACCATCTACAGCACATGGACTTCCATCCAAACTTAGTTTCCTAAGTTCGAATTGAACTCCTTCTACATCTTCTGATTGGTCATTTGTTTTCGTAATTTCTTCAAAGACAACATCAGAAGACTCTACAACCAATCTAGATCTCTTGTTGTAGACTCGATAAGCTTTGCTAACGAGGGAGTACCTGACTAGTATTCCTTCATCAGCTTTTGCTGTGAACTTTCCAAGATGGTCCTCGGTGTTTAGAATAAACACCTTACAACCAAACACCCGAAGATGTTTAACTGTAGGTGGTTTCCCAAACCAAAGTTCATGAGGAGTCTTTCCTAGAAATCTGTGAATGAGGACTCGATTTTGCACGTAGCAAGCTGTGTTCACAGCTTCAGCCCATAAGTAACTCGGTAAAAATGCTCATTGAGCATGCTTCGTGCAACCTCTTGTAAGACTCGGTTCTTTCTCTCTATAACACCATTTTGTTGTGGTGTTATAGGAGTGGAGAACTCATGTCTATACCCTCTATCTTGATAAAACTCTAAAAATCTTTGATTTTGAAATTCACCTCCATGATCACTCCTAATTGTTTTAATTGTTGATGATATTCATTTTCAACCCTTCTACAAAAAGAAATAAAAACATCTAGGGTTTGGTCCTTATATTTTAGAAAATGAGTCCATGTATATCTAGTAAAATCATCAATGATTACAAAGCAATATCTACTATCATTCAAGGATATAATAGTGCTACAATCAAACAAATCCATGTGAAGGAGATCTAAAGCGGTAGATGTACTTACAGCGCTTTTACCTTTATGTGCAGATTTTATTTGCTTACCCATTTGACATGCATCACAAATCTTATCCTTTTCATACTTGATGCTTGGTAAGCCACGTACTAGTCCCTTGTTGGCCAATTTTCGGATATTCTTCATGTTCATGTGTGCTAGCCTCCGGTGCCAAAGGTTAGACTCATCTTCTCTTGACATGAAACACTTAACAAGAATATTAGTAGCACTTTTAAAAGAAACTTGGTAAATGTTATCTATCCTTGAGCCTAGTAGTACCGTGTCAAATGTGTCATGTTGTCTAACTAGACATTGACTTGATTGAAAATCAATTGTGTAACCCGCATCACACAATTGGCTGACACTTAGGAGATTAAATGTCATCCCCTTGACTAGAAGGACATTCTTGATCCTAAGACATTCGGATATTTGAATGTCTCCTATCCCTATAACCTTAAGACTACCATTGTTACCAAAGGAAACATTACCTCTATTTTTTCTTTGAAAGGTAGTGAATAGAGATCTATCACCGACCATATGTTTGGAGCACCCATTATCAACGAACCAAGTTGATAGATGCTCCCCTTCAATCATATCCTACACAATGCAAAAAATAGAAGATTTAGGTACCCAAATCTTGAGACCTAAAGTACCTACTATGCAAGACTTAGGCACCCATGCCTTGACCACTTTCTTTTGAGTCCTAGGGGTCTTAAGTGGTCTAACATCAGTCCTAGACATTAAGGAAACAAATGATGGTTCTTTAGGTCGGTAACCAATACCGGCCTTGTTGTAAACGGCCCTTTGTGCATTTAGAATCATATCTAAAGTTTTAGAGCTAGTTGAAAATTTCTCAAGAACACTCTTGAGTCTCTCAACTTCACTCTTCAAGGATTTGTTTTCATCTTCCAATGTTTCTACATGCAAATCATCTACATCCTCATCCCTAGAGGATTTGAGTTGTTCAACCTCTACTTTCAATGATTTAACTTTTCTTTTTGACTTTTTCAACAACTCGGTTAAACATGCAATTGTTCTATAATATTTATCTAGTTCTGCAGAGATTACCTCTTCATCATCCGAAGATGATGAAGCCACGTTTGAAGAGTTCATTGATTCATCACTACTCTCTTGATCTTCAAGGGCCATGAGTGCTACATGGCGTGTACTCTTCTCATCATTCTCTTCATCAGATGAGCTAGAGGATGAGACATCCCATGTGGCCTTCAAGGTCTTCTTCTTCTTCTTTGATTTCTCCTCTTTCTTCTTTAACTTTGGGCAATCCTTATTGAAGTGCCCTTTCTTGCTACACTCATAACAAGTAACATTAGACTTATCAATCTTAACTTCACTAGGGTTACCTTTACCCTTGAAGAGCCGGCTCTTCCTAATCATTCTTCTAACAAAGTTGGCCATCTCGGAGGAAGAAGACCCGCTGCCATCTTCCTCGGATTCGAACTCGGACTCGGATGAGGATGAAGATGAGGAGACTTCCTTCTCCTTCTTCTTCTCCTTCTTCTGGGTCTTTTCCCCTACCACAAGAGCAATCCCCTTCTCCTTGGGGCCTTTGTTAGCCATTTCATGAAGCTCCATTTCACAAAATAAATCATCTAACTTTACAATTGATAAATCCTTCAAAACCTTGTAGGCATTCACCATGGATGACTGACAGGCCCAAATATACTAGATTAATTTGTCACGAAATGTATGAGCTCATCAAATTTAAAATGTATATATGAAATGAATGCTGGAAACCCTTTTACAACTCAAAATATGGAAATGTAATATAGGGGCCACAGGTCGTATTTTTCTCGGGGCTAGTTGACGTTGTGTGATTCTAGCTCGTATTTGTGTGTCGTTTGTGAATTTGGGTTTCAATTAAAATCTAGGTTTTGGGTTGCAATCAAGAATGGAATCACAATGGAAATAAAGAAAACTTACATCAATGAACAAAACAAGGTGATGGCAATTAACAATTCAATAATGCAAGCCATTTACAAACTTGATACCCAACTGAGTTCAAAAGAAATCTATGCTATACTTATTGATTTTAAAACACAATCATCATTAGAAAAACAGGTGAATTCCTGATGAAACCAGTGCCAAATCAGCTTGAGCACAAAAAGGAAAACTCTTGTGCCAAATTTGCCACTTCTGTGCCAAGAAATGAACTAATTGCCACAGCTGTAACCTGGCAATTTAGAAAGGCTGATCTGGTAGAAACATTGCAGAAACTGAAGGAAAAATGCAGCAATTGCTTGGGATGCAAAACTCCACAACTCTAAACAGAACTAAGCTGCAGAACTGCAGAAACTTGGCTGCAGGGATGCAATGTGCAGAATTTCGGAACAAACTGAACTCAAAACACTCAAGCAAATGAATTCACGGGCTGAGATCTAAAGGCAGCACTTCAGTGATACATCCTCAGCAATGATGGCTACCATGTTCAGAATGAAACAAACTAGACAGATTTAGGATTCAAGTTGCAGAAATGGAGATTAATGCAAACAAGCTGGATGAGAATGTAGAAATAAAATCAGCCTGCTGAACTACTCGAATCAATTGAATTAGTAAACTAAATGTTGGCTTTAATTGCAGGGAATAAGCTAAACAAGAATCTAATTGGAAATAAAGTGCAAGTTTCGAAACTGAAAAGAAATCTGCAAACAGGGCTGATACTCAGCATACAAAATCTGGCACGCAGCATGGAATCTGATACACAACAATGAAACGAGATTGAAGCTAAAATTACAAACAATTGTTCACTAAACAAGTTAACTAGCTAACTACTTGCAAGAATTGAACCTAGTTAAGCTAGCACAATTCAGTAAACGAAATTAAGTCATCTGAAACCAAAAACAGAAACTGCAGTAACGAATTTTAACAACAGAAACAAAATTACAGCTTAAGAACTAAAATTAACCAATGAAACTAAACCCCAATCCTTCCCTAGCTCGAATTCTCCTCGTTCGTCACGCAAGTGTGAGCCTCGAACCCGCAAGCTCAACAAATCAATGAGAAAACTCAGTCGGCGCTTGAATTCAGCTCAACTTGCTCAAATCTGAAACTTCCATTCGATTTCTTGGATTTAACTGCGTCCGCGTGAATTGGTGAGTGGATGATGATCAAAGCTACTCAGGGAACCCCTCTGGATAGCTCAGGTGGATGGAAGTGGAGCACAGCCGATCCCAAGTCATCAAACGGTAGAACTGCGGAAACCTCTCAACAGCCCCTGTTTCTTGGACAATTTGAGGCTGGAAACTTCACAGATGAGTCTTCCTAATGACCTAGAACACAAGCTAGTGAAGAAATTGTGGTGGCCGCGCCTCGGATTGAAGAAAAATTGAAGAACTAGCTGAAAACTCGAAGAAGAAACACTGTGCGGCGAAGACGCGACGAGGAGAAAGGCAGCTGCGTTTTTGATTAAATAGGAATCAATGGACGGCTCAGATCGATCGGAGGAGATCCAACGGCTGATCTTGCTCTGATTGAAGCCAAACTTTTATGATGATGATCTGGGGTCAGGATCTGCCTTTTGGTAGCTCGGATCCTCCAGATGTGCAACGGATGGTCCAGATCAACTCTATCTGTGAATGGACGCTCTAGAACCCTCCTTGCTTGATCCAACGGCTGATTTAGCTCTGATTGGGATGAAACCTTCAGATCTTGATCATAGAGCTTGATCAACCCTAACCCTAGCTCGGATTGCTTCAGATCGTCCCGGATGGCTCAGATCTAGCCGCTCTTGAATCGGACGGCCCAGATTAATCGTAGGCTTGATAATTCGTTCCGGTTCACATCCGACTCAGGTTTGACCCAGTATGCCCTAGGTCTAGGATCCTTTCATGCCTACAAAAATATATCAGAAAATTAGTGGCCAATTAATCCAAAAAATGTGTAAATTTGCAATTAAGTCCAAAATAAGATAAAGTTCCAAAACCTAGGGTAAAATCATAATTAAGCAATAAAAACATAGGTCAAACATGGATTTTAACATCTAAAATAATCACAAAAATGGTACTTATCAACTCCCCCACACTTAACCTTGAGCGTCTCGCGAAACTACTAAATAAGTATCCCTTAGGCTTTCTTAAGCATAATTAGAAGCAAATGAAAAGAAATTACCTAAGGTTGTCAATTCTCATAAATCTAAGCTCTATGGATTAGTATCTTGTCCTTAAATCAACAACTTAGCCTTTTCATCTATCATGAGTCATTGAGATGAATTTAAATCTCTAAGCCTTTCAAGGAAAATTTTGGTGGCTCTCTCCTTAAGTTCTAACTTGATGCTGGAAGTGGAGCTCACTCTCACACACATGCTTCTTGCACTACCATAGGCTTGCTTATTATCTAATCTCTACCATTAATCATGAATAGGATCAACATCTACAAAAATAAATGGAAACATGAAAAAAATGGTGAGAAATGAAATAAAGACTAAGAAAATAGAAAATTTTGATGGAGTGGAGGACTTGGTTGTTTAAAAATGTTTCCAATGTGCTTTGCCCCTCTTATCAGTCCTCTAGTGATATCCAAAAGTGTGGTGAAGTAAATCTTGAGTAATTCCTTTGATTTGGATGAAAAATAACTCCATTTGATCTCAATGTGCCAAGTTTCAATTTTTGTGCCAACCTTGCTTCTTTCTTCTCTTTTCTGATTTTTTTCCTCTTTCTTTCTTTTCTCTACTGAAATCAGAATGTATTGGAATAGATCTTCAATTCGGATGAGCTTCCGTGAGCTTCAATGATTCCGTGGTGCCAAGTCAAATGGTGTGCCAACTTGTTTTCTCC
Organism: Boesenbergia rotunda; assembly: GCA_024364735.1. Taxonomy (NCBI): domain Eukaryota; kingdom Viridiplantae; phylum Streptophyta; class Magnoliopsida; order Zingiberales; family Zingiberaceae; genus Boesenbergia; species Boesenbergia rotunda. Next base: position 195,078 of record JAGFNQ010004560.1, read on the forward strand.
TTCTCTTTTCTTATTTTCTCAAACTGTTTTCCCTTTTTTTTTTTCTTTGCTCTGAATTCTTCTAATGGAGCACTTCAGATTAGATTTGCATCAGAGAACTTTAAACATCTAGTGAAATAGATGCTCCACTTACATCCCTCACTAAACTACTCTTGCTAATTTTGATACAAAACCTTTTACAAGTTGGCACTCTTCTAACCTTTTTCTTCTTTTTCCTTCTGTTTTAAGTCCAGCTTCCACGGCATCACTGATTCTTCATCCTTGCAAACATTTGATTTCTTGAAAGATAGCATCACTAGCTGAATTGAATTGTTCCACTTCACAATGGCTGAGTAGCAAATCAAATTTCAGCCTCTTCACTGATTTTTTTTTCTTTCAAATTCAGTAATGTTCTCAGCTCCCAAATCTTTGTCAGAATCAACTTCAACCCAGCTCTGCCGTGAGCTTCAAATGGACTGCATCTGCTGTTCCTTTCTGATAAGCAAGTTGGATTTTAACCAAATCACTGCCGTGAGCTTCCTTTTCTTATTGTTCTGATTTCATCCATGTTTCTTCACTGGAAATCTGTTCCTCAAGAGACTGAATTCAGCTGGAAACCAATCTGCCAATGCTGTTCAACTTCAGCTATGTCTTGCTGAATTAAGAAGTTTGAACTTAGTCTGAAATTGGTACAAAACTGCCTCACATTCCTAATTCCTACTGATTTTTACAGATTTCTATATTTGCTTCAACTTTTCTGCATTTGTTTCTGATTTTTCTAGCTTGTTTCGGCTTCAATTCAGCTTGTTCCCAGCTGCAATTCAGAATTAACTGCATCAATTCAACTTGTGTCATTTCAGCAGCTCTTGTTCAGCTCTTTTCTTTTCTTTTTGGCACAAATCCTACTGCAAATCTCTCAGCTTGTTTCAATTCTGCTTAAACTTTCAATTTCTGCACAGCTGATTGGATGGAAAATTGTCAGCTTCACTTACTGCCCAGATTACCCAATTTGTGTGCAGCTTCTACATCAGCTTCAATTCAGAACTTGGCAGCAATCTAAATTCCAGAATTTTGGATTTCGGCCGTGGCACAATTGTCTTCAAATGTGATACACTGATTTTTTTTTTTTTTCGAATTGGGGTGCCTCCTTGATACCAAATCTTTCCAAAAAGCTAGTCACTCCCCCACACTTGAATTTTTGTCCGTCTCGGGCAAAATAACATCAAGAAACATTCCAAACAACAAGTCCAATGAAAAGTGAGGGTAAGAGTAAGAAATAAGTAAAGAAAAATGGAATGAACATGATTTTTGGCAAAATTGATATGGAAAGGAAAACAAATGGATTAGCCTCTATAGATGTGATCCAATCATTGAAATATGGTTTTGAAAGAACCTAAGCAAGTTCTAGAGCACAATAACATAGGTGTGTCACAAAAATAAGGCTAATTCTCACTAGGTAAAAATAATTCATCCCAAGTCCTCAATTAAGAATCTAAAGCAAAGGAGTACTCAAGCATCCAAGATTTCATCCATTAGCTCAAATCCTAAGTTTTAACAATCAAATTTAATTTGTCTTCAGAAGACTCTAACATGCCATGGAGAATACCTAAAGGGATACTTTTATTTCTACTCATGCAAAAGTGCTAAAAGCAAAGACATGGTAATTACAATGACTCAGATCAAAGGAAAATTCTAATTCTAGGAAGCATGAAAATGAAAAATGAAATAAAAGTAAATACAAGAAAAATCAAACTCCCCTTTATTCTGGTGGACGGAGTCGATCCAAAAGTAGCCTCCATCTTGGTAGTGGAGGAGTCTGGGTGGCTGAGAGAATTTGGACTCCCCCACACTTGAACTTTGCAAAGAATTTCTCCGGTGGCCGAAGGCGATTCAGATTCAAGAGCCATTCAAGGGATGGAGTGCTTTTAATTAAAGTCAGATCATCTCCTCCTTCTTGATGCCCTTCAGAAGTCCTTCCAGGAGGTTGAAGTCTGTTCAGTTGGAGTACCCACTCCTGGAGTCTTCTGGACCCTGCAAAAACATGTAATACCTCTCTCAAGCGTTCAGGGTCAGAAAGAAATGATATAAGTTCAGTTTCTGCATGAAATAAATCCAAATCTGCATCATGTCCAATTAAATCAATTTGTGGTGCCTCAATAAAATTTTCAAAATCATTTTCTACAAAATTTGCATCCAGGAGCTCATCACAAATAAAGAAATCAATTTCTGGATTATCAATAGAAAGTTCACAATTATTTTCCATCCAGGGTGTATCATGCAATGTGTCACAGCCAATCAAATCAATATCAGGTATTTCCAAAAGTCTTTCACATTCATTTTCAGCATAAGACATAACAAGAGATTCATCAAAATAAATAACATCAATTTCAGGCACTTCTAAAAAATTTTCACTATCCATATCCACAAAAGATGTATTAAGTGATTCATCATAAAAAACTACATCAATTATGGGTGCCTCTAAAATTATTTCACTATCCATAGCAAGAGATGTATCAAGTAATGCAGTACGATCAATAAAATCAATGTTTGGTACCTCTATTGGATTTTCACAAAAAATCTCTACACAAGGTATATCAATAAATACATCAGAATCAATAAAGTCATCCCTAGGTACCTCACTGCATTTTTCTGAAGAAAGAGGAGGAATACTTACCTGAGCGTGCTGGATAATACCTGAAGGTGTACCTGTGGTCTCCTCCTGGTCATGTTCATGCTCCTCTTCAGCCTCAGGCTCTGGTGGACAATCAACTGGTGATCCTTGGGTGCTTGCTTCCACCATGCAAGTCCCTACACTTTCTGGTTCATTCTCTAAATCTTGTGGTGGTCCCTGGGGCTTAGTGCAATCCCCTACACCTATGGAATCATCTCCTCTGCATGTTTCTCCTGTAATATCTGCAACAACAGTGTCAGAAAAATTAGGACCATCAATAATGCTATCATCAGAAAATAAAAGTCTAGAATGGTCCTGTGGAGCTTCAACTTCTTCTTCTGGAGCTGAAAAATTTGGAATTGGATTTTGAGTAGGAGTCTCCGGAGGAATGCATGCTCTAGGTGCCCAGACTTTAATGTATTCTTCTTCTTCTTCTTCTAAAATTGCAAGATCCATTAAAGAAAGATTTGGCCTTGCACTAGGGTCACCTTGAACTTGTATCTGATTCATTTGACTAGAAATTTGTCCAACGCCTTTTTCGATGTCTTGAAGCCTTTGCTGCTTTTGATGATATTGTACAACTTGTTGATAAATCTCCTCCATTCTTTGTAGTTGAGCCTCATTCTCATTAATATTCTCAAAGCATCCTTGGTTAGCATAGCTCCTTGACTGATTTTGAAAGGATGAAGTAGGCTGAAAATTTTGAGCTTGCTGATTTGGTTGAAAACATGGCTGTTGAGGCTGATTAAAGGGCTGATATGCTGGAAAATTTTGCTGGGAAATGTAGCCCTGAAAGTTTTGATTTTGAGCTGGAAAATTAGGTGCCGAAGGCTGAAAATTCTGCCCTTGAAACCCTTGATTGTAGGGCTGTGAAAACTGGTTCAAGGGCTGTGTAGGCTGAAAATTTTGTTGGTTTTGCTCTGGAAAAACTGGGAATGATTGAAAACTTTGCTGCCCTTGATTGTATTGCTGGAATTGAGGTTCAAATTGCTGAAATGGTTGCTGAAAATTGGGCTGAAATTGCTGAAAACTGGGCTGAAAATTCTGGAAAATTGGCTGCCCGTTCTGAAAATTTTGGAAATTACTGGAATTTGGCTGAAATTGTTGGAAATCTTGCTGTGGTGGCTGTTGAAATTGCTGGAGAGGCTGAAATTGTGGCTGACAAAACTGATTTGGTTGCTCAAAAATTGAAAATTGGGGCTGCCCATTCTGAAAATTCTGATTTGGTTGAAAATTTTGAAATGATGGTTGATCTTGTGGCTGAAATTGAAAGTTTGGTTGCTGAAAATTAGGATAGGGCTGCTGGAAATCTTGATTTGGCTGATGAAATTGCTGGAGAGGGTGAAATTGTGGCTGAGGTAGCTTCTGATAAGTAGATGACTGAGCTTTACGATCTAGTTGGTAGTCCAACCCCTTTAACACATTTTTTAACTCCTCCAATGCCTCTTCTATCTCTTTTGACCCCATTTTGAATTTGCAGCCCTGTCACAAAACAAACAAGAAAAATGGCAGCAACCGTATACAAATGATAAAGCAACAGAAAATAGAACCCAATGATATAACAAAAAGTATACAAGCAAAAACCAAACAAATCAACTAGTTGCTTCCCCGGCAACGGCGCCAAAAATTTGACAGGCCCAAATATACTAGATTAATTTGTCACGAAATGTATGAGCTCATCAAATTTAAAATGTATATATGAAATGAATGCTGGAAACCCTTTTACAACTCAAAATATGGAAATGTAATATAGGGGCCACAGGTCGTATTTTTCTCGGGGCTAGTTGACGTTGTGTGATTCTAGCTCGTATTTGTGTGTCGTTTGTGAATTTGGGTTTCAATTAAAATCTAGGTTCTGGGTTGCAATCAAGAATGGAATCACAATGGAAATAAAGAAAACTTACATCAATGAACAAAACAAGGTGATGGCAATTAACAATTCAATCAATGGGAAATTTATCCAACTGATGCAACCTTATCAAATTTGGAATTCAAGATCTTATCTAATCAAATCTGATTTCGACTAGCACTAATGCAAAGATCTTCTTCAGAAATTACTACTCCAAACGAATTAAATTGCAATTCAATCTTTAACCAAACTAGTACACCATCATTTCCAAGACTCTACTTGATACAAGATGCAAGCCATTTACAAACTTGATACCCAACTGAGTTCAAAAGAAATCTATGCTATACTTATTGATTTTAAAACACAATCATCATTAGAAAAACAGGTGAATTCCTGATGAAACCAGTGCCAAATCAGCTTGAGCACAAAAAGGAAAACTCTTGTGCCAAATTTGCCACTTCTGTGCCAAGAAATGAACTAATTGCCACAGCTGTAACCTGGCAATTTAGAAAGGCTGATCTGGTAGAAACATTACAGAAACTGAAGGAAAAATGCAGCAATTGCTTGGGATGCAAAACTCCACAACTCTAAACAGAACTAAGCTGCAGAACTGCAGAAACTTGGCTGCAGGGATGCAATGTGCAGAATTTCGGAACAAACTGAACTCAAAACACTCAAGCAAATGAATTCACGGGCTGAGATCTAAAGGCAGCACTTCAGTGATACATCCTCAGCAATGATGGCTACCATGTTCAGAATGAAACAAACTAGACTGATTTAGGATTCAAGTTGCAGAAATGGAGATTAATGCAAACAAGCTGGATGAGAATGTAGAAATAAAATCAGCCTGCTGAACTACTCGAATCAATTGAATTAGTAAACTAAATGTTGGCTTTAATTGCAGGGAATAAGCTAAACAAGAATCTAATTGGAAATAAAGTGCAAGTTTCGAAACTGAAAAGAAATCTGCAAACAGGGCTGATACTCAGCATACAAAATCTGGCACGCAGCATGGAATCTGATACACAACAATGAAACGAGATTGAAGCTAAAATTACAAACAATTGTTCACTAAACAAGTTAACTAGCTAACTACTTGCAAGAATTGAACCTAGTTAAGCTAGCACAATTCAGTAAACGAAATTAAGTCATCTGAAACCAAAAACAGAAACTGCAGTAACGAATTTTAACAACAGAAACAAAATTACAGCTTAAGAACTAAAATTAACCAATGAAACTAAACCCCAATCCTTCCCTAGCTCGAATTCTCCTCGTTCGTCACGCAAGTGTGAGCCTCGAACCCGCAAGCTCAACAAATCAATGAGAAAACTCAGTCGGCGCTTGAATTCAGCTCAACTTGCTCAAATCTGAAACTTCCATTCGATTTCTTGGATTTAACTGCGTCCGCGTGAATTGGTGAGTGGATGATGATCAAAGCTACTCAGGGAACCCCTCTGGATAGCTCAGGTGGATGGAAGTGGAGCACAGCCGATCCCAAGTCATCAAACGGTAGAACTGCGGAAACCTCTCAACAACCCCTGTTTCTTGGACAATTTGAGGCTGGAAACTTCACAGATGAGTCTTCCTAATGACCTAGAACACAAGCTAGTGAAGAAATTGTGGTGGCCGCGCCTCGGATTGAAGAAAAATTGAAGAACTAGCTGAAAACTCGAAGAAGAAACACTGTGCGGCGAAGACGCGACGAGGAGAAAGGCAGCTGCGTTTTTGATTAAATAGGAATCAATGGACGGCTCAGATCGATCGGAGGAGATCCAACGGCTGATCTTGCTCTGATTGAAGCCAAACTTTTATGATGATGATCTGGGGTCAGGATCTGCCTTTTGGTAGCTCGGATCCTCCAGATGTGCAACGGATGGTCCAGATCAACTCTATCTGTGAATGGACGCTCTAGAACCCTCCTTGCTTGATCCAACGGCTGATTTAGCTCTGATTGGGATGAAACCTTCAGATCTTGATCATAGAGCTTGATCAACCCTAACCCTAGCTCGGATTGCTTCAGATCGTCCCGGATGGCTCAGATCTAGCCGCTCTTGAATCGGACGGCCCGGATTAATCGTAGGCTTGATAATTCGATCCGGTTCACATGCGACTCAGGTTTGACCCAGTATGCCCTAGGTCTAGGATCCTTTCATGCCTACAAAAATATATCAAAAAATTAGTGGCCAATTAATCCAAAAAATGTGTAAATTTGCAATTAAGTCCAAAATAAGATAAAGTTCCAAAACCTAGGGTAAAATCATAATTAAGTAATAAAAACATAGGTCAAACATGGATTTTAACATCTAAAATAATCACAAAAATGGTACTTATCAATGACCACAAGGCATTCCTTGGAAAAGCTTTTAACACATACCTCATAAGGTCGCGGTTCTTGACCTTTTCGTCAATGGAGTGGAGACCATTCAATACCTCTTTGAATCTACTATGAAGTTTGCTTACCGTTTCACTCTCTGTCATGGATAGATTTTGTAGTTGGTTGAGGAACAAGTCCCTCATAGCTATTCTTGAGTCTCGGGCACCCTCATGTAGCTCGATGAGCTTGTTCCACAAATCTTTTGCGCTTGTAAAGGGACCAACCTTGATTAGTTAATCCTTGTTCATTCCACATTGCAAGGTCACCACTGCATTCGCATCGGCTTCTTCGTTTCGGGTTTGCTCAGCCGACCACCGGGAGGACTCCAATTCTTTTCCCTCCGTGTCTCTTAGAGGAATGATGCCCTCCTTCACGGAGAACCACATTCCGATGTCGGTCTTGAGATAGTATTCCATGCGAGACCTCTAATATTGAAAATCAGATCCATCGAAGAAGGGAGGTCGATGTTGGACCTTGGATGGCTAGAGAGGGGGGGGGGGTGAATGTGTTGATGCAGTCTAGCCCTGAGTGTTGTTTTGGTGTTGACACCGATTTTAGTTTAGGTGGATGATTATTGATGATGGTCAAGTCCTGATCGGGGATCAGACATGGTATTGGAAAATCCTAGCTTGGAGGGCTAGGTGTTGGAAAATCCTAACCTGGGAGGTTAGGTGTTGAAAATCCTAGCTTGGAGGGCTAGGTGTGTAAAAAGTCCTAATTCGGAAGAGGTGGGTGAAAAGTCCTAGCTTGGAGGGCTAGGTGAAAAGTCCTAACTTGGAGGGTTAGGTGCAAATTCCCATCTTGGAGGATTAGGTGAAAAAGTCCTGGCTTGGAGGGTCAGGTCCTAGCTTGGAGGGCTAGGTTTGGAAAAGTCCTAATTCGGAAGGGTTGGGTGAAAAGTCCTAGCTTGGAGGGCTAGGTGAAAAGTCCTAACTTGGAGGGTTAGGTGCAAATTCCTAACTTGGAGAGTTAGGTGAAAAATCCTTAGCTTGGAGGGCTAAGGTGGATGCAAACATAGCTTGGAGGGCTAGGTTTGAGTCCCTGGATCGGTCTGGTGACCGATCAGGGAATCTGGCACGCTGCTCCTTCATGGATCGGTCTGGTGACTGATCCAGCAATGACTGATCGGTCTGGTGACCGATCAAGGAGCACACAGTGAGGTTGGGAACCTACTGTGGTGCTCCTGATCGATCTGGTGACCGATCAGGGAATATGCGTTTCACCCATTGACTGGCTCCTGATCGGTCTGGTGACCAATCGGGGAGCAAGCAGTGAGGTTGAGTTCCCTTGTTGAACTGCTCCTGATCGGTCTGATGACCGATCAGGATCACTGTGCAGATTGTTCTGGTGAACGATCCAGCTTCGCGGGTTCCTCACTAAGATCAATCAGGACGGTGCCTGATCGGTCTGGTGATGATCTGATCGGACTGATGATCGATCAGGAGACCCCATGATCGGTCAGTTGACCGATCAGAAGGCTTGGGCTAAGAAACTCAGAAATCACCCAATATAAGGGTGGATCGGTCCGGTGAACGATCCACAACCTGGGATCGATCGGGTGATCGGTCCAGGAGAATCTCAAAGAAATCACGATTTCTGATTGAGCGTTGGGGATCGATTAGGACGGAGCCTGATCGGTCTGGACCCATCCTGATCGGTCTGGTGACCGATCAGGAGGCTCTCTGATTGGTCAGGTGACCGATCACTTTAATTCAAATTGCATTGTCAGACGCTCTGATCGCATCTGAACATATCCGATTTGCTGCCGTTTGCCTTTGATATTCAATTTACTGCTCTAACAGGCTGATTAAGCTGCAGGTGACAGGGAGGATTCAAACACTCAAGGAGGGTCAAAGGAGAGCTTTCCTTGGAGCAAGTTTGTCCGTTTTTCCATCTCAGGTTGCAATGGCCGAGCTGCAGACTGGAGATGAGACTAGAGCTTGGCTGAGGGAAGCTCAGGGAGTCCAGGGATAGCTCAGTGGTAGCTGGCGATGGCAGATATGTAGCTGGGAGCTGCAGGGATGGTGTCATCTGATGCTTGGTGGAGAAACAAAAGCGAGAAGAAGACTTCGGTTAAAGAGGGAAGGTGTTCGACAGTTTTCTGTGTTGAGCTTGCTGAAGTTCTTGCTGCGCCTTATTTTTCTCCACAACTTGCTTGCTGTGTTCCAAAAAGTCTTCATCACTTTGAGCAAGCAACTGCAATCGAGAAGCAACCAACTCTTACGTAGTGCTGGGAGGAAAGAACAAGGAGCTTGGAGTCCGACAGTGAGAAGACACGAAGGAGGGAGTGCTTGCGTGAGATCGTCGCTGGGTGGAGCTCAGGTTAAGCTCGCTGTGTTCTTGTCCTTGATTGGTGTTGAGTAAGAGATTTCTCTGTGTTTCATTAAGCTTAAATCTATATCCTTGTTTGAAACGCTGTGGAGAGGTTTCTCCACCGAGAAGGAGGTTGCGTTATATCCGGTGAACACCGGGGCTTGATCTGCCGACGATCAAGGGATCGCCCACCTTAAGGGCACGCCAAGGAGTAGGGGCAAGTTATCCCCGAACCTTGTAAACCCTCTTGTTAGCGACCTTGGTAGTTGTTCTTGCTTGCTTTCATTTCTGTTTTGTTTACTGCACTGTTTCTTTTCTTTTGCTTCTTCCGCTGTGCTAGTGATAAGTTGAGTGCAGAAATCTTGATAAGTTTCAAAGTTCAAAGAGATTGGCTATATTCACCCCCCTCTCTAGCCATCCGTTTCCAACAAGTGGTATCAGAGCTTGGGGCTCTGTTTACGGCTTAACATCCGAGAGTTATCAACGAGATGGCTTTGAGGGAAGGTTTTCCACCACTCGACCTCCATTCTTTGATGGCGCCGACTTCCAATATTGGAGATCGAAGATGGAATACTACTTGAAGATGGACATCCATACTTGGTTCGCCGTAAAGGAGGGATTCACCCCTCCTAAGGATGATGAAGGCAAAGAACTCGAATCGTGGAGATGGACTGCTGAACAAACTCGGAAGAGTGAAGCCGACGTGAAGGCGGTTGTCACTCTACAATGTGGCATGAACAAAGACCAACTCATCAAGGTTGGTCCTTTCACAAGTGCAAAGGACTTGTGGAACAAACTCATTAAGCTCCATGAGGGAACCCGAGACTCAAGAATTGCAAAGAGGGATTTGTTCCTCAACCAACTCCAAAATCTCTCCATGAAGGAGAATGAGTCGGTAAGTGAACTTTATAGCCGGTTCAAGGAAGTCCTCAATGGGCTTCATTCAATTGATGAAAAGGTCGAGAATCGCGACCTTGTGAGGTATGTCTTGAAAGCATTTCCAAGGAATGCTTTGTGGTCATCCATGGTGGATGCCTACAAAGTATCCAAGGATCTATCCATTGTAAAGCTAGATGATTTATTTTGTGAGATGGAATTGCATGAAATGGCTAACAAATGCCCCAAGGAAAAGGGGATTGCGTTAGTTGCAGGGTGTAATGCCCGCTTTTTTTTTTCCATAAGCGGCGTTACGTTAACATGCTTAGGGCATGTAGACATCATAAGGTAGCGGAATAACTTTAACTTATACATGCCCTATTACCATTCTTAATTTAATGACATGGGAACCTTAGCTTATTAACTTTGAACTTAAGCATCATATCATGTCATACATAACGTCATATCATAAGGTTCCAGAAGTCATTATTCGAACATATAAGTAACCAAGGTGAAGTTCTAGCATAAATAGTAAACATATGGTTTCCTGGGCCAAGTCACTACTACACACATGTGTTCTTGCCCTCCTGCTGCTTCCATCATTGTCCCCTTGAATGATCTGCGGTATAAGGAAATAAGACTATAAGCACATAGGCTTAGTAAGACTCTTTCCTACTCACAAAAACCATTCATCATTCATCATCTCATCATGAGCACATGAAACATTAACATACTTGGTGCTCTACTTAGAACATAACATCTTACATCACTTATCGTATACATAGCATGGCATGAACATAAACATAGTAAACATTCTATGCATGGCATGATACATGACATAAACATAAACATAGTAAACATTCTAAGCATGGCATGATACATGACATAAACATAAACATAGTGAACATTCTAAGCATGGCATAATACATAGCATAAACATAAACATAGTGAACATTCTAAGCATGGCATAATACATGGCATAAACATAAACATAGTGAACATTCTAAGCATGGCATAATACATGACATAAACATAAACATAGTAGACATTCTAAGCATGGCATAATTCATGGCATAGATCATTCATTCTCATGCATACTTCTTAACATGAAACGTAAGCATAAAATCTTATCAACATAGCATAATGCATAACATGAATGGATGCATGAGTGGAATGCATATACATAAGGATGCTTAACTTTTTAAAAACATACTCTTAAATGCTTAAACATAATCATCATAACATCATTTGGGGTCCCCGGCTTGTACCACATACATACATCATAGCGTGCATCCCTAGCAAGTCCGAGGTCGCGAGCCCCGACCTACTAGGGTAAGGACAGCATAGTCGGTAGTCCCCGAACCGAGGCGTTCTTAAGGTGCCCATCCCTGTTGCACAGCTCCGGTAGTGCCAGAACCGTGGACAGCTTCGGTAGTCCAAAATCGGGGCGTTCTTAAGGTGCCCATCCCTTGGACCCATACTTCAGTCCGGTACAAGTCCATACATAAAGTAAAATACTTTTCATGTTTCATCATTCATAAGACATTCATAGCATAACCATGTTACATAAAGCATGACTTGACACATGCTTGTCCTTTCATTGTTCATTCTTATTGCATAACATCATGATGCCTGTAAGTCATGAGCATTATCTTCATTCATAAATATGGTATGCATCTTCTTTCATAAGCATGACATGCATCTTTATTCATACAACATGGCATGCATCATTCTCATCATGAACATAAACATAACATACTTATCATGGCATCGTTCTTATCATGAACCTAACATAACATACCTATCATAGCATCATTCTTATCGTGAACATAACCCTATCATACTTATCATGGCATCATTCATATCATGAACATAAACCTATCATACTTATCATGGCATCATTCATATCATGAACATACACAATAACTTAGCATGGTTTTTAACATAACATGAGCATATAACTTAGCATGGTTCTCTACATCACATAAGCATACATAGGTAGGATTTCCATAACATTCTACCTACCATTCAAATACATGGCCTAAAACATAAACATTCATGGTAACCCTATTAAGCATGACATCCAGTCATAACCTAAACATGAAACATAAAGCATGGTGCTTAAACCTTAGGGTCATGGTTAACATGATTCCTACCACATGCTTGATCCTATACATATAAATACTTTATGGTAAACATGAACCATCATTCTTTGAACCCTAACTCCACCCCCAAACCCTAGATCCAAGGCATGGCCGAAACTTCTAAGGTGGAGTTCCATCAATTCCATAAACATGTAATATAGCATAAGGTAAAGGAACAACCATACATCATTTATGAGACCATAGGAAGTCCTTGGGGCTCATGATTAGGGTTAACCCTAACCTTTAGGCCACTTTCCTAGGGCTGGCCGAAACTTATAAGGCCATGGGGGTATGGAAAAATTCCATTAAAATCCCCAATCAATAATAAAACACTAATCACATCTTACCATAGAGCCATTGGAGCCCTTACTTGAAATAAATCATAACTTTTTCCCTATTAACCCTTCTTGGCCGAAACTTATAGAGTCTCTAGGCCATGTGAAAATTCACATAATCACCCTCCATCACCCTTATATCATGACAACATATAAAAATATATATACTTGAAGTTTAGGACTCAACCCTAACCTTTGGGTCCTTGAGGTTGGCCGAAACTTATAGGGTCTCTAGGGTACCCCAAAAATTCTCAAAAATTGTATTAAATCTCTAGACATCATGAGAGTACATTAAACAACATGATTTGGATTTTTATCATCATTTTAGACCAAGAATCCCATGGGCCGAAACCTATAAGGTTAGATTCATGGGTTTCCTTTGGTTTTTCCAACATAAACATCATATACAACTTTCATATCATGTTAATCTTCAAGAAAAGCCATTATACCACAGGTGAGGGAGTCTTACCTTGGGTTTCTTGATTTTTCGAACCTTGAATGAGAAGAAGATTGCAAAAATCTTTGGATCCTTGCCTCCTTGTCCTTGTATCCTTGGAAAACCCTTAGATCTTGGAGATAAGACCTCTTGTGGAGCTTTTCCAAGGGAGAACCCTTCCTTGGGTGTTCGGCTAGGATGAGGGGAGGAAGAGGAAGAAATTTCAAAGTGATGGAAGGAAGAGGTAACTCCCAAAACCCCCCTCTTTATAGCCCATTAAGGAGGTAAATGAAGAGTCTCTCCATGACCCTTCATCTTCTTCTATGCCTTAACTAATATCCACTTCATTCCCTCCTAACAATACCTTGCTAGGTGAGTTGGTTAGTGCATACATGGTTGTACAAGAGGCCCAAGGTTCAATCCTTGGTAGTTGCACAATTTTTTTTCCACTTATTTTATTTTATTTTTTCTAATATTTTCGAAAATTCCTTAAAAATTCCCCCATAATTATGTTAATATTTCTTATTAAAATCCCTTTATATTTATACTAATTTTCACCTAAAATCCACCAAAAATTATGGTACTAAAAAACCCATATAAGGCCCATTAGTGCCCTTTTTTCCAATTTAAATGAGAAAACATGAATTTTCTAGGCCAAGGTTTGCATTAATATTTCTAGGTTCCTCAGAAAATTATCTAGACATGCTTAATATTTTAAGTAAATATTAAGAGAATTTTCCGGGTCGTTACACAGGGGACCGGTCCAACAAGAAGAAGAAGGAGAAGAAGAAGGAGGTCTCTTCCTCTTCATCCTCTTCCGAATCCGAGTCCGATTCCGAAGAAGATGGCAGCGGCTCTTCTTCATCCGAGATGACAAACTTTGTGAGAAGGATGATGAGAAGGGGTCGACGCTTCAAGAGTAGAGGTAACTCTAGTGAAGTTAAACTTGATAAGACTAATGCATCTTGCTTTGAGTGTGGTAGGAAAGGACATTTCAAGAATGAATGCCCAAAACTCAAGAAGAAGGAGGAGAAATCCAAAAAGAAAGAAGAAAAATTCAAGAAGAAGAAGAAAGCCTTGAAGGCCACTTGGGATGAGTCATCCTCTAGCTCATCCGATGAAGAGAAGGAGGAGAAGAGCACAAGGCATGTGGCACTTATGGCTGTTGGAGAGGAAAACAGTGATGAATCTTCAAGTTCCTCAAACGCGGCTTCATCATCTTCGGATGATGAAGAGGTAACTTCTCCCGAGCTTGAAAAGTGTTATAGAGCAATTGCATGTTTAACTAGTATGCTTAAGAAATCAAAGAATAAGGTTAAAGCATTGCAATTAGAAATTGATCAATTGAAATTATCTAGAGATGATAACATTGATGATTTGCATGTTGAATTGTTAGAAGATGAGATTAAGTCTTTGAAACTTGAAGTTGAAAAGTTGAAATCCTCTAAGGTTGAGGACGTCAATGACTTGCATGATCACTTGTTAGTAGAAGAAAACAAATCATTAAAGAGTGAAGTTGAGAGACTCAAGACTATTCTTGAGAAGTTCTCAACTAGCTCTAAAACCCTAGATATGATTTTGAATGCCCAAAGGGCAGTCTACAATAGGGCCGGTATTGGTTACCGTCCTACGGAACCCTCTTTTGTGTCTCTCATGTCTAGGACTGACATGAGACAATCTAGGACACCCAAAATTCAAAAGAAAGTTGTCAAGGCATGGGTGCCTAAGTCTTGTTTAGTTGATGCTTTAGGTCCCAAGGTTTGGGTACCTAAAACTTCTATTTTTCGAATTGTGTAGGCTATGATTGAGGGTGACCATCTATCAACTTGGTTTATTGATAGTGGATGCTCCAAACACATGACCGGGGATAGATCATTGTTTACCACACTTCACAAGAAAAGTAGAGGTAATGTTTCATTTGGTAACAATGGTAGTCTTAAGGTCATAGGGATATGAGACATTCAAATATCCGAATGTCTTAGAATCTCAAATGTCCTTCTAGTCAAGGGGATGAAATTTAATCTCCTAAGTGTGAGTCAATTGTGTGACACGGGTTACACAATTGATTTCCAACCAAGTCAATGTCTAGTTAGACAACATGACACCTTGGACACGGTACTAGTAGGAGCAAGAGTAGACAATATTTATCAAGTTTCATTTAAAAGTTCTACTAATGCATTTGCTAAGTGTTTCATGTCAAAAGAAGAAGAGTCCACCCTTTGGCACCGGAGGCTAGCACATGTGAACATGAAGAACATCCGGAAGTTGGCCAACAAGGGATTGATTCGTGGCTTACCAAGCATCAAGTATGAGAAAGACAAACTTTGTGATGCATGTCAAATGGGTAAGCAAACAAAATCTGCACATAAAGGAAAATGCGCTGTAAGTACTTCTACTGCATTAGATTTACTTCACATGGATCTATTTGATTGTAGTAATATCATATCATTGAATGGAAGTAGATATTGCTTTATGATCATTGATGATTTCACTAGATATACATGGACTTACTTTTTAAAATATAAGGACCAAACCTTAGATGTCTTCATTTCTTTTTGTAGAAGAGTTGAAAATGAAAAATCATTAACAATTAAGACAATTAGGAGTGATCATGGAGGTGAATTTCAAAATCAAAGGTTTTTAGAATTTTGTCAAGATAGGAGTTATAGACATGAGTTCTCTACTCCTAGAACACCACAACAAAATGGTGTTGTAGAGAGGAAGAACCGTGTTCTACAAGAGGCTGCGCGAAGCATGCTTAATGAGTACTCACTCCCGAGTTACTTATGGGCTGAAGCTGTAAATACAGCTTGCTATGTGCAAAATCAAGTCCTTATTCATAGATTTTTAGGAAAGACTCCCCATGAGCTTTGGTTTGGGAAACCACCTACGGTTAAACACCTTCGGGTGTTTGGTTGTAAGGTGTTCATTCTCAACACCAAGGTGTTAGTGATATGAGAGAAGTGTCCTAAGGCAATCGCTTTATGATTGTAAATATTTATTTTAATAAATGATAATTCACTATTTGAGTATACATGTTTGTGTATTTGATTGGGATCTTAAACTCATCTACTGAATGTCCGCAATACAATTCACAGCATAAGAGAATTAGTGATGGGATCACAACTAGTGATTATCTCTACATGTGCAATTCTGATGTATTGAAAATATCCCTAGTTGATGAATTGATAAAAATGGACACTATCAATTCTGTTGAGACTAGCATGGGTTATTCTCTAATCAGCTGATTCTCACTGGCTGGTGATATTGGGATGCCCGGAGATAAACATGGATGCTAGTTAAGGGAACTAGTTCATTGGAGTGACTAGCTGTAAAACTTCATATGGTAATCTATATAGATATGTCAATGAAGTTCTTACTGCAGCTTAAGTGCGATGTTCCTTTGACTTGCGGTGTTCAAGTCATCTTGGTCATGGAGACTTATACTTTAACATCTTAAGCAAGTATCTCCAAGGAGGTGTGGACCTAGGATGATTGGGTATAAGCCGAAGTGCCCGAAGATGTTTGAATAGCCTACAAAGGATTCACCACTCCTTGCGAGGAGATGTATACCCAGGCCTATCGTCGGATTGTTACTCAAAGCCTCTGGCCAGAGCATATCATGTTTAGAGTATGAGTCTCTTAAATACATGAGAGTAATTAGAAATCCAAAGGACGAGAAAGACACTACTTGGGCTAGGTGTGACGTAGTCAGTCTAGTGGGGACTGACACAAACAGACAATGTCCTGAACCAAGTGGGTATAAGATGGTGAAGGGAATGGGGCACGATTCATTAGAGCTGTTGAAGGGTTTCAGAATTACTTCTGAGGTCAACCGTTGATCTTTTGATTAATTGGGGGTCATGATGTACTACTAGGTGCCACTCATGATCGTTCTATAATTGGTTGATTATAGACGGCCAACATAAATCGAAAGCCTATTTAGTCACACGCACTACGAGTAATCCGAGGGATTTAAAACGAGTTGAAAATTGGATTTTCCGATCAAGAGAAATAAGTCGAATCTGAATTTATCAGAGGCGCACCTGAAGCTTAAAATGGCTAAGTCTTTTGAAGGCTTATTAGGCGAATTAAATGAGTTTAATTCGCGATGGGATCGACTCGGTTTGACCGGCTAAAGAGGGTGCCAAACCTCTTTGGTTTGGCCGACCACATCATTGGGGAGAAACCAATTTATTTGGTTTAATTAATAAAATAAATCTAGCGCGATTTGTTTTATAAATTATGGATAAATAAATTGATATATAAAGAAATTTATATAAAGATATTTATAAAGAAATTTGTAGAAATTTATTCTTTTTATGGAAATTAAAATAAACCATGAATTGGTTTAATTTTAATTAATAAAATCAATTATGAATTGATTTTTCCATGATAAGAAAATTTTATACAAATTTTATTCCATAATTAAAAGGAGAGATGTTATATAAATAAATTTATAGAAATTTATTCTTTTATGGAAATTAAAATGATCCATGGAATGGTTTATTTTAATTTTATAAGATCAATTATGAATTGATTTTTTCATAATAAGAAAGTTTATAAATTTCTTGTAAAATTTATTCCATAATAAAAGGAGAGATGTATTTGTTTTATTATAAAGTTAGATATAATAAAACTTGGCTTAAACGGAATAATTCATAAGAGAATTTATAGGATAAATTTCTTATAAAAAATTCTGTTAAGAGGGAGACTTGGCAAGGGAGAGGCTACTATATAAAGGAACCAAAGGTAAACCTTTAATCCCAATTGAGTAATCAAGAGATCAAGTGGCTTTCTCCCTCTCTCTCTCTAGTTCGCCCCTCTCTCTCTCTCTCTAGGGCCGGTGCCCACTCTCTCTCTAGGGCCGGCTCTATCTCCTCCCCTAGGGTCGGCGCATATCCCAAGGGTGGCCGAGAGATTCATCCGCCAAGAAGGTGCCGAAGAAAAAGAAACGGATCGCGTCTCCTTCTTTCCTTTTCCGGAATTTTGATTCCGCTACTTGGTGGTTAGTTTCCTTTCTTCTCTCTTGATCTTCTAGTTGTGCCTTTAGAGAATCTAGTAGTTCTTGTCGGCACAAAACTCGTGACTTTGCGAAGTCATCCCGAAGAGAACTCGGCGTGGACGCGAATAGAGGCGGAGCTTCCAAGGGACGCTACGGTTGGATCTCGTCCCTTACTTCGAGTTACGCGAGGTACTAAGTAAATTAGTTTACTTTTCCGCAAAGTTTTAATTTATGATCATGTCCACACATCATAAGGTTGCATGCTAGATACGTGGTTAAAATAATTTGAGAAATTATTTTATGCTAATTCTTCCGCTGCACGTAAAAATTTAAAATTTTACGAACCCGTATCCTTGTCAACATGCACCCGGTCCCAACACAAGGATCATCTTGGAAAGTTCACGGCAAAGGCTGATGAAGGGATACTAGTCGGGTACTCCCTCGTTAGCAAAGCCTATCGAGTCTACAACAAGAAGTCTAGAATGGTTGAAGAATCTTCTGACGTTGTCTTTGAAGAAATTCCAAAAGTCAATGGTCAACCAGAAGATGAAGTCAAATTTGAACTTAGGAGACTAAGTTTGAATGAGAGTCCAAATGTTGTTGATGGTGATGAATCAGATGACGGTGAGCCTAGACAATCCATAGATCAGCCGGATCCTGAGGCTGACCTTGTGTCTAGTGAACCTATTCTAGAAGCACCACCAACACCAAGGCAAACTAGATTAGCCTCTAGTCATGCCCAAGACCAAATTGTTGGAGACATCCATCATGGTGTTAGAACTAGATCATTCTTCCAGAATGAGGCTAATGAAGTTGTCCTAATTTCCGAAATTAAACCTAA
The DNA here is from genome assembly GCA_024364735.1 of Boesenbergia rotunda. Lineage (NCBI taxonomy): Eukaryota > Viridiplantae > Streptophyta > Magnoliopsida > Zingiberales > Zingiberaceae > Boesenbergia > Boesenbergia rotunda. The sequence goes on from JAGFNQ010004560.1 coordinate 213,901, forward strand.
AAAAATTGATGAAGCATTAAATGATCCCGATTGGATTATTGCAATGCAAGATGAACTAGGTCAATTCGAAAGTAGTCAGGTTTGGGACTTAGTCCCTAGACCTAAGAAGACCACCATCATTGGAACCAAATGGATCTTCAAGAACAAATTGAACCATAAGGGAGAAATCATTAGAAACAATGCACGCTTAGTAGCCAAGGGCTATAGTCAAGTTGAAGGCCTTGATTATGATGAGACCTATGCTCCCGTGGGACGATTAGAATCCATTCGATTGATGCTTGCATTTGCAGCACATCGTGCCTTCAAATTATTCCAAATGGATGTAAAATCGGCCTTCCTAAATGGTTTGATTAGAGAAGAGGTCTATGTCGAACAACCTCCGGGGTTTGAGAATACCGAATTCCCAAACCACGTGTTCAAGCTCAAAAAGGCACTCTATGGCCTTAAACAAGCACCTCGGGCTTGGTATGAGCGGTTGTTGACATTCCTAATTGAGAAGGGCTTCGTTAGAGGCCAAATAGACCCTTCACTATTTCTACGAAGATATGGTGACAATATCTTTGTAGCCCAGGTATATGTCGATGACATAATTTGTGGCTCAAATAATAGGGGCTATTTGAATGAGTTCATTGGACACATGGGGAGTGAATTTGAAATGAGTCTAGTGGGAGAATTGACTTTCTTCCTTGGACTTGAAATCAAGCAAACTCGCGATGGTATCCATGTGCACCAATCAAAGTATACACAAGAAATGCTTCGAAAATTTAACATGAGTTATTCAAAAGAAGTAACCACTCCCATGGCCACAAACACAAGATTAGACAATGACGAGAGTGGTAAACTCGTTGATTTAACTCAATATCGAAGCATGATAGGTAGTTTGCTATACCTCACAGCTAGTCGACCTGATATTCTTTTCGCTGTGGGTATGTGCGCTAGGTATCAAGTTTGTGCCAAGGAATCTCACTTAATCGCTGTTAAGCGAATCTTGAGATATCTCAAAGGCACGATTGGAGTCGGTCTATGGTACTCCCGTATCGAATCATTTGATTTAATTGGCTATATGGATTCTGACTACGCTGGATGTAAGTTGGACCGGAAGAGCACAAGTGGGGGTTGCCAATTCTTAGGTTCGTCCTTAGTAAGTTGGTCAAGTCGGAAGCAACATTGTGTTTCTCTCTCCACGACCGAGGT
>JAGFNQ010004560.1:215815-253475 GCA_024364735.1 Boesenbergia rotunda
GAAAGAGTAAGATGGACATCATAGTCCTAAGAATGAGAAAGATCTAGCACTAAGAGGAATCTTCAAAAGATGAAGAAGACACAGCATAATAACATACATGGTAAGAAAATTATCTAAGCATTTCAAATATAAAAGGTATAATAAAATGCAGGGTAAGAAACGTTCCCCAAAGCAAAGGAAGATCAGTTGCTATAATTGTGAGGAAGAAGAGCACATCAAGGAGAACTACCCAAGGCTAAAGGTGAACAAATCCAACAAGGCCAAACATAAGAACCTGAAAGCCACATAGGACGAATCATCATCAGATGAGTCTGATCTCATGGAACATACCGGACATGCTCTAATGGCCACTCACAAAGAAGAAAAAAGTATCGATGAAGGGGGAGCCACATCAAAAGATAGCAGCGATGAAAGGGGAGCTTCGGACTTCGAACATGGTAAGTAAGGTATGTTTTCTACCTCCTGATCAACTTCGAACATGGTAAGTCGATGTGCAAATTAGAAAATAAAAATTTAGATTTAAAAAAACAACTAACTTCTACATGCTCACTTGAAATGTATGATAAATTAAAATTAGAAAATGAGAAATTAAAGGCTCAAGTAGAAAAATTAAAAAATAATCATATATGTTCAAAATGTTTTAAAAATCCAAATGTTAGATATATTGGAGTACTAAATTAGTATTTACGGCATCACAAGAGCCAAATTATAAGAATTCCTAAAACTTATATTCCACCTAAATTTTTTATTAATCCTGTTGGTAAAAATTTATTTTGGATCTCAAAATCTATTCTATATTGTTAGATGTCATTTATTACTTGTTTGTCAATTATTAATCAATGTTTTCTTTGGTAATTAATGTTTTATTTGTAATCTCTTTGAAATTTTTTTGAATATGTAATTGTTGCATAAAATTTAATTTTAGATTTTTTGATGATAGAGTTTACTGAGAGCTATCCATAAAAAGTTTTTCAAAATTTTAACAGTTAAACATATTTGTTATGATTTTTCATTCATAAACATATTTTTTTAATTTAAAAATACTTTAAAAATTAATTTTATCAAATCTAATTTTTAAGAATCTATGGATTATCTTTTGAGTGTTGAGAAAAATTTTCAAATTTATTTTAAGTTGAAATCAAATTTTCAAATTATTTTTTTAAAGTATCAACTCTAAATTTAAAATTGTATTCTTATGATTAGAAATTTTATCTTACTTTGACAATTTTAACCAAAATGAGTCTGCTATATTTCTAACTTGGAAAAAATTTGAGCAATTTTTGAGTAAAAATAAATTTTTAAAAATTTTTATCGATAATTAGCCTTTTAATTTTAAAAATAATTTTCAACTGATTTTTTAAAAATTGAATATTTTTGGGGACTAATTTACATCTTTAACATGTTTTCAAAACTTTTGGATGTTTAAATAATTTTTTATGAATTTATGTAAGTTTTTCTTATTAGAGTTAATTTTACCCTAAACATGTTTAAATTTTGATATGATCAAAGGGGGAGAAAATAGGATTAAATTAAGGAAGAGGCTTAATTTGTTCAAATTTTGTTTTTGAATTAGATTGTCAAATATTTATTTCTGCAATTTCATATGTTGTTTAACCCTAGCTTAACTCGAGTTGATGCACATCAAAAAGAGAAAGATTGTAAGTACCCCAGGTGAGTTTTGATGTAGTCAACCGAGTCAAGTTAGGTCCTGTTGTGTTTAATCCCTGAGTCTAAGTGTGCAGGAGCTTAGGAGAGCAGGAAGTCGAGCGGAAGACCAGCGGAAGGTAGCTGACAAGCTCGGTGCATCCGAGGGACGTGGAGGTCTGTGTAAGAGTACGCTGGTGGAGCGAGAAGGACGTGCGCAACGTCCGAGGGACGAGAAGTCGGGGGAAGCACACTCGAGAAGAAGGCCAAAGAAGGGTTCGGGTGAGCCTAACTCTGGAAGACTCGAGATCACCAGGAAGACCCACCAACAAATTGGTTAGCAAAAAGTTGACCAAAGTCAACTCCAACACTCCTATGCACTCGGGCGCCCATCTTCCTAGGCGCCTTAGTGAAAACAGGCGCCCGAGAAGCCAAAGTTCATCCAGAAGTAATCGTTTGTGAACGTTGCGTAGTGGATAACCCCTGATCCATGTGTCAGGTGCCCCTAAGCACTCGGGCACCCGTATGGTGTCACGTCAATAATCGGATAAACTTCATTAGGTCTATAAATAGACATCTAGAGTTCAGCTATATTCAATCAATCAACTGTACATGAATTTGTGCTTAGTTTTCATTATCTTTCTGAGTTTTAGTCTATGTAAGAGGCTTCTCCGCCCCAAGGAGTACAATTGGAGATCGAGCTTTAACTTGCCTTTGATTAGCAACCTTTCCGGTTGCAAACCAAGTAAACTGTTTGTGCCTCTTTTCATTTGTTTATTTAATTTTTATGTTATTATTTTGTTCATTAATTAACATATATCTATTTTAAGAAAGAACAAAAGATTAAGTTTATTTTGCAGAGGTAGTTCACCTCCCCCCCCCCCCACCCTCTTGCCACCACACGATCACTAACAGAACGAGTTAGATCCCTTCTTAAGAAGGTAAAAGACCTTAAGGGGGAGATCATCATATGTTCTTCAATTGATCAAGTTTAAGAAGGAATATTAACTCAAGTCCAAAAATTTAAAGAGAACTTCCTTTTAAAATGTCAACCTAAGAACCTAAGATAACGTTGGAAAAGTTTCCTTTGGACTCCAAATACCTGAATATGATTCTTGGAACTAAAAGAGCTTTGTATACTAAATTTGAACTCAGATACAAATCTAACACTCAACATAGATCATAGATGTCCTTAATTAATCAACTTGTTAGAAAATGAGTCAAAACATGAGTCCCAAAAGCATATTTAATCAACAAAATAGGGTCAAACCAGTATTGGATCCTCAAAGATTAAGTTTTCCACATAGATAAACATCTAAGTTGTAATCCTGGGGAGGGAAAAACAAATTTGTATCATTTTTTAATTGGCATCTAGTATCTAGCTTTTCGAACAGACTAATCTTGGGTTGATCAGCCTGGCTCCACAAAAGTGTCTCACCAGATATCTGGGTAAATTGAGAAGTGCTCACGGAGGCTCATCTAGATGGCCAAAGTTTTTAGATCTGCTTCTCATTGGAGAGAAAATTGTTGGATCGAGAGAACCGATAGAGGGGGGGTGAATATCGAAAAACGTTCGGATTTAAATTTAAGAGAAATTGCACAGCGAAAATTAAAACACAACACACACAAACACAATTATTTTTACTTAGTTCGGAGTCTAGGTCGACTCCTACTCCAAGGCCCACGGACGTTGACCGTTTATTTTGGGCAATTCTATATGAGGCGCAAAAACAGCTTACACAAATGGATTACAATAATAGAGTAATAAGCACAGAATTAAAATATTGCTCTTTTGTTACCGACGTCCGAGGTAGATCGACTTTTCGGAGCGGAGGGACGTCGTCGGCTCGAGTTGGCAAGTTTTCGGAGCAGAGTGCAGGAGCAGAAGAGCGTCGAAGCGTTGAATGAATTGATGCTTTGAAGCTTGGGGTCGAGGGCCCTTTATATAGCCCTGGGGGCGCCCGGAACGTCGGGGGCGCCCCCCCCCCACGTGTCTTCCGATCCACCTCGGTCTCGGTCAGCGTCTAATCCCTTTACCTTCGGGATCCGCTTTGACCGGGGCGCCCTGAGCGCTCGGGGCGCCCGTATTGACCGGGTCAAACATCTATCCGTTGGCTTCGAGGGGAGCTGCTTCGGTACTTGGCGCTGGGGACGCTCGGGACGCTGGGGGCGCCCGGGAGCACGGGGGCGCCCGGGAGAGTAGCTGTCGAAGCTTGCTTTGCTTTCTTGTGTTTTGTGTTTACCTTGGGGGCGCCCGGGACACTCCGGGCGCCCTGGTCAGCCGTTGCCTCATTCCTTTGAGGCTCTCTGAGCTGCAGACACTCGTTCCTTCAGTCCTGCATCCAGGGTTAGTCCAAAACACCATAAAACAATAAAATATTAGATTATACAGCCTTAGCTGTCTTGGTTCTGACTTTGGGCTTCCAAAATGGAACCCTAGGTCGAACCGACGCCTACTGTTCCCTCGACGGGGAATGCGTCCTCACCTACTCCTCTCGGGAGAATTTACCTGATGTCAACCGCTCCTCTGGTTGGACTTTTGCCTGGCGGTCCTTTGCCAGGTCTTGGATGCCGAGCTGTCCTTCGCCCGGTGCCTAGTATTCCTTTGCTAGTGCTTCAGTCCCAGGGTGTCCTTCGCCTGGCGCCTAGCAGTCCTTCGCTAGGGCTTCTTACCCTGGCATTCCTTCGCCAGTGCCTAGCAGTCCTTCGCTAGGGCTTTTACCCTGGCATTCCTTCGCCAGGTGCCTAGTAGCCCTTCGCTAGGACTTTGTTTCCTGGCAGTCCTTCGCCAGGTGCCTAGCAGCCCTTCGCTAGGACTTTTCCTGCACACTTGAGTAACATCATTAGATCACAAATAAACTTAACTTTGAATCATTTGCCAATATCAAAACAAGGTTCGATAAGGTGCTTCCTGCACCAACAAAAATCCCTTGCAGTGAGTCGTAGTTAAGATTCGAATCTTATGTCCCTTGTGATGGATCGTCTAGGCATGCTAGGGGGGTGAATAGCACTTTTTCGGATTGGATCTCTACAAATTCGTTAGCGCAGCGGAAACAATAATATGTAAAGGAAATAAGAAATAAACCAATGCTAACAACCTGATTTACTTGGTATCCACCCCGGTCGGGTGACTAATCCAAGAATCCGTCGGTGGATCAACCCCCGGATAGTCTCCGGCTAGATCTGTCACTCCTTGTGGGTGGAGAAACCTCGCCACAAACACTTGGAAGCTCTTTGATCACAATAGAATACTAACTCACTTTACCCAAGCGAGTTTCGTCAAAGAAGATAGTAGGAAAGAAGCCCCCCGTTAATATGGCTCGAATCTGAAACAGCCGCTACCAGTCGACTGCCAAAATGGCAGTCACCTTGTCCCACTCAGATTCGACCGTTACACCATAACGTTCGAATCTGTCAGCCTATTCAAGCCTATACCAGTCGACTGCCAATAGGCCAGTCGACTGGGACACCCTTAAGCCTAGGGTTTCACTCCCGAGTATAAGTCCCTCCACACTCAAACCCTCCCGGGCTTAGACCCCTGAGTACAAACACACATACTCATACCCTCACAACTCAGTTGACTCTTCACCAGAAGCCTTGACTGTTGCCTTCACGCCCTCTTCATCTTTGGCCCTCGTCCCTCGAATGCGCACATAAGCCTCCAGTTTGCCTCCATGCCATCCTTCACGTACGCCTCGAAGTCCGCATCCCTCGGCTCATCATCCCTGCTATCCAACGGTCCCTCGGATGCGCACGTAAGCCTCCAGCTTACCTCCATGTCATCCTTCACCTGAAGATATCAACCAAGTCCATGTGTACCTGTACACCTACACACTTATGTACACATATGAGAACAACACAAATCATAACTTAACCATATTGCCATACATCAAAATATCATGATCCTCCAGATCATCTCAGAGTCGATTGCCCCAACAATCTCCCCCTTTTTGATGTGTGACAATATGTTAAGTTAGGTAAATATATAGCAATAACAATAGCAAAAGCAATTGAAATTCAAGCATATCACACAAGAGGCAACCTCCCCCTTAACCTATGCTTTCTCCCAAATTTCAATTCTTATCGCTAATCCCAAAGCTAAGTTTTCCCAAAACTGAACTCCACAGTATCAAAGTTATGTTTCAACCCAAACCAAACTTAACACTCAAATTTCTCCCCCTTTGACATCATCAAAAGGATTGCCCCAAGCAACCCTACCCCTGGTGCCAATAGTACTAACCATATTTCTGAAAACCCCTCAAAAATCTCAAATTCACAACCTGCTCACACTACCAGTCGACTGCCCCTAGGTAGTCGACTGATACGCAGTTTTTCAAAATTTCAGCCGAAATTCAGAAACGAATAAAAAATTCTAAAAAATCTGGAAAAATGTGAAACTTTGCAAGCACGATTGTTAAAGTATTTCCTACCCTAGAAAATTTTGGTTGATGAAAAACATCAACCGTGCTTGACTTTTGATACAAATCCAAAACTTCTCAATTAATGTCAATTTTGTATCAACATTGAAATCCAATCATGGTATCCTATAGTTTCCACTTTCTATCAACTTCATTTGATATTTAAAATGATTCTCAAACTCTCCTTTTTTATATAAATGTATCCATTGACAAGAGCTCCCCCTCTTTCCTTCTTGAGACTAAATGATCATCCCTTTTATATATAACACCACTATTCGATTTTCAATCAACCCATATTAGATGATATAATAATATAAAATTTCAACATATCATGAACACATATATAACGATCATAAAAGAAAGCAATTTTCAAAACATCATTTATCATAATAAGATTTCAATAACCCAATAGAAAACTAATGAAATAAGTCACATGCCATAAATCTACAAAATGAAGTAATACATAGATGTTTCATGCAATAAATATAGACATAGCCATGACATATGGCCTGAAAGAGTATCTAGGGTCAAAGCCCTGAAGTCATCCAAATGAGTACAGTCATCAAAATAGAATGTGTTTGAGAGGTATAATACAACAATCAATGAAAATACTCTCAACACCGAAAACTCCCAAAAGCTGCACCATCTGATCAGAAAAACATATGATCATCACCGCCTGGAGGTGGAGGAGGAGGACCTTGAAAAGTGAGATGCCACTGCTGCATCATCTCATACATCTCGTCCTGGCGGCTAGTAATCCTATCAACTTTTGTCTCAAGCCGCTGCTCTGCCTGCCGAAGTTCATGTACATCCTCACGGATGACATGAACATCCTCCTGAAGTGTGTATACATTGGACCGGAGCTGGGTGTACTCTGCACGTGTGACCAGCTCAGCGGGCTCCTCATCTGCATCAGCGGCCTCCGGGCGCTCCCTCCAAACAAATGTCCCCTGTCTACACCTCCAAACAAATGTCCCCTCCAAACAAATGTCCCTCCAAACAAATGTCCTCATCTGCGTCAGCTAGGATTTTCCACACCTAATCATCCATATTATGATTTCTCCACACTTAGCCCTCCAAGCTAGGATTTTCCACACCTTGCCTAATCCCCGATCAGGACTTAATCATAATCATAATCATCAACCTAAACTAAAATCGGTGTCAACACCAAAACAACAATCAGGGTCAGACTGCATCAACAATCTCCCCTTTTTTGTTGTTTGACAACCCGATTTTAAGTTTAGGGATTCGAAATCAATTTCCTCAAATTACAGAATCATAGGGGAATCAAGATCCTCCCCCTACAATATAATCATCCTAAACTTAACCAACCACACTCTCCCCCTTTGTCGAACATCGAAAAGGGGTCTAGAGGGGCTGTTAAGTTTAACCATACTCCCTCTCAACCCTAGGGGTATCCCAAAACAACAAAGGTATGACTGATTTATTTTGATAAACACATGAACACATATGACAAAGATAAGGCATGGCAAAATAAGCATATGTATCATATGGACATGAGCATAGCATAATCATGTGTAATAAGGCATACATAACGATATCAAAATTTTGAACAATCATATGCGCCCACAATAACCATGGCAAAACACAATCATATCAATCATATGAAGCATGGCAAAGCATAATCATAGCAAAATCTAGTCATAGAAGTAAGGCATGAAACATAGCCTGAAAAGTCAACAAAACCAAACAAATAAATAGATGCATATCAATGCATCAAAGTCAAGGCAAGTGCGGCATAAGGCCATAAAAGTCAAGACATGAGGCATACAACCCGAAAGTCATACAATCCAAACACTCAGATAGTCAAATCACAAGCAGATGTAGAATACCATCAACCGTCAGCCGGGGGGGGTCAGCCTGCACAGGGTCGTCCATCGTGGCATCATCAGCAACAAAGGACCCAGGTGCAGTACTGGCAGAGTGCGCACCTCCAGGAAATGTGTGCTTGCGCCACTCATCGTACCAAGTCTGCTGCAGCTTACGAACCTCGGAGACATCAGACTCCACCGTGGTCAATCTACGATCGAAGGATGGGAACTGCGAGCGGACCTCCTCGCGATAGAGCTCTCTCAAGTGAAGATCATGCTGGATTGTCTGATCCAGCTAGGAAATCTATCATCGTAGGTCCGGGTCCGGCTCATAGTCGTAGTCATCAGCAGCAGTAGCGTGAGCCTCCAGTGGTGCAGCAGCATCTGCTGGTGCCTGAAAGTGTGGACCTTCCCTAAGTAGCTCGCCGAGGCCCCTCCCATCCTTCCAAACCAAAGCCCGATCGTGATCCCGGATGATGATGTCGGACTTGGCAAATGCCCACCGGCCAAGTCTGCAATCCTGTCGGACCATGGGCATTGTCCTGCCCTTGGTGACATCAACACCTACTGGCATAAGCCAGTCAGTGATGATGTGACCAAAAGGCATATAGACCGTGCGTCGGCTCGGCTCTCGATGGGATAAGATGGACTGGAAGATGCTCTCCATGATATCAAAGTCCATGCGACGATGCATGCCATAGAGCATCAGGCAAATATAGGGTCGGATCTCGGTTAAGGGCTTGGAAGTGATTGGCAGGATACAGTTTGTAATGATCTTGAACAAAATGTAATCAACAGGGGAGAGGCGGAGTGCTGCAAAAGTCGAAAAATCAGGACCCAACTCATCAAGCCCGGCTGGGCGAGGATGGCCAAAGAAATACTGATATATAGAGTCAGGAGTAACGTCCACAAAAGGAGCCAACAGAGGGTCAGGGAGCTCGGGATAGATCGAATACAGGTTATGCGATCGTCGACCGCCCAGATACTCCGCTAGAATCTCATAAGAGAAATCAAGATTTCTCTTTGCTACGCGAGTGGTGAATTCGAAGCCCCCCTGAGGTCCTTGCTGAAGGTTGTTGTAAAACTCGGAAACTAGATCATAATTTATCGTCCGCTCCAGAGAGAGGAGAAAGCTAAGGTTGTAGAAAGTGGCTATCTCCATGATGGAGGGACAGTGCTCGAATAGAAAGGGAACATCAATTGATCGGCAGGAGAGTAACTTGAAGGTCCTGGACTGAAAAGCCTGCTCGCAGGCAGCATTGGAAAAACGAGAACTGGAGGAAGGCTGAGGCCTTCGGGAGGGCGCAAATGAAGAAGGGGCTTTGCCCTTCGAGCTTCCCTCTACGGGTTCTTTTCCCTTTGATGATCTTCTAAAGGATTTAATGAATTGATCACAGAAGTGAACACATAAGTTTGAAAAAGAATACAAAATTTGATTTAATCGGTGAGTGTGGATCATGGCAACAGATTTGAAGTGAACACATATTCGAATATTGATTAAAGGATCACACGGCCAGGATATTGATCAAATTAGATGAGGTTTAATCAGTAACATGGCAAGGAAGGTCACGACAGAATCATAGAGTCACGGCACAACAGTAAAACACCAAACCATGGTTAGCCTCAAATACATAATCTATGAACTGATCCGAAAAAGAAACTAACCAAAAATGCTTACTTAGGTGACATTGAAGAAGTGTGATGAAGATCTTGAAGTCTGGAAGAAAAGCCTGAGAAAAAGATTCTTGACTCAAGAAATGAGCTCAAGACCTTGAGCAAGAAGGAACTTGCAGAAGACAAGGAAGAGCTTGCAGAACACCTTCTCAGGATCGCACAGCAAGAGGAAGGAGGATCACACGCGCAAGGAAGAAGGAGAGGAGGTTTTCGGCGCTGAGGGGTTTTGGTCGGCTAGGGCTTGGGAAGTGAGGAGAATACGTGATTAAACCGGTTGGTGGATCGGTCCACCAACCAAACTTTAATGCGGTTGAACGGATCACCGTTCGATCTGATAGCGCTCAAACCGATCAGGCTCTGGCCTGATCGGACTGGCCTGAACCTGATCGATCATCCGACCGATCAGGTAGGCTCCTGATCAATCGGCTGATCGATCAGAAGCAAACAGTAGGATTCAGGGAGTGTTCTGTGAGCCCCTTGATCGATCCCCCTGATCGGTATGTGGACCGATCACCACGGGGTGCCAAATCTGTCCGGGGACCGATCCAGGCCAGCACAGAATGTTTAGACAGAATTTCGACAAGTCACTGTGACCCCTCTGATCGGTCTGTGGACCGATCACCACAGGAGAGAGCCAGATCGGTCCGGGGACCGATCAGCCATACTCCTAATCGGTCCAGTGACCGATCAGGGTTCCTGATACTCCCTGATATGATCTGAAACTTTCAGTTTTAGACTTCCACACGATTTTTGAAGCGATCTGATGAAGAATATCGATCTCGGAACTGATCCCTTGATTACGATTGGTCCCTAAACAAGGATCAACGGTCCTTATGGTTTTGGCAAATCACTTTGCTCCACCCAAGTGGAGTCAAACTCAAACAACAATCATTCATGCAATTTCAAGCAAGTTTGTACCAAATTCAAGTTTTCAATCAAGTTTCCTTGATTGGAATGTCCAAGTATGATCATGGAGCCAAATACACATGTGTTATGCATTGGTTTTCCCCACACTTGGTCACCGAAGTGATTTTTATCTCGTTAACTTAATTTCTCAAGGGATGCATTGACATTTTGAGAAATTGAGTTGATCCTAACATCTCACCCTATATCTAGCAAACAAAAATATTTTGGTAACCCTTAATGTTTGTGTGAGATGTCCCCAAAGTTACCCAATTGTATCCCAACAATTAGAACTAATCATGAAGGGTTTTGAATGCTTGTTAAAACCTATGAAGCGCGACACATTCCCAACTCCCTTCTTAAGAAACTAAACTCATTTTCGGGGAGTGGTTTAGTGAAAATGTCAGCTAAATTTGATTTGGGCTCTACATGTGAGAGTATTATATCTCCTCTAGCAACATGATCTCTAATGAAGTGGTAACGCACTTCAATGTGTTTGGTCCTAGAGTGATGGACCGGATTCTTAGTTAGGTTAATTGTGCTAATGTTGTCACACAACACTTGCACACCCTTGTAGCTTAATCCATAGTCCTCTAGAGTATGAATCTTCCACAACAATTGTGATATGCTCTCTCCCATGGCGATATATTCTACCTCGGTCATGGAGAGAGTGACACAATGTTGCTTCCGACTTGATCAACTAACTAGAGATGATCCTAGGAATTGACAACCCCCACTTGTGCTTTTCCGATCCAACTTACATCCAGCATAGTCGGAATCGGTATAGCCGATTAGGTCAAATGATTCGGTACGGAGGTACCATAGACCAACACTAATTGTGCCTTTAAGATATCTCAAAATTCATTTAACAGCAATTATATGAGATTCCTTGGCACATACTTGATACCTAGCGCACATACCCACAGCAAAGAGTATATCAGGTCTACTAGCTGTGAGGTATAGCAAACTCCCTATCATGCTTCGATATTGAGTCAAATCAACGGGTATACCACTCTCATCATTGTCTAGTCTTGTGATTGTAGCCATGGGAGTGGTTACCTCTTTCGAATCACTCATATTGAATTTTCGAAGCATCTCTTGAGTATACTTTGATTGGTGCACATGGATTCAGTCGCGAGTTTGCTTGATTTCATGTCCAAGGAAGAAAGTCAACTCTCCCACTAGACTCTTTTCAAATTCACTCTCCATGGGTCCAATGAATTCATTTAAATAACCCTTGTTGTTTGAGCCACAAATTATGTCATCGACATAAACTTGGGCTACAAATATATTGTCACCATCTCTACGTAGAAATAGTGTAGGGTCTATTTGGCCTCTAACAAAGCCTTTTTCAATTAGGAACGTCGACAACCGCTCATACCAAGCTCGGGGTGCTTGTTTAAGGCCATAAAGTGTCTTTTTGAGCTTGAACACATGGTTTGGAAATTCGGTACTCTCAAACCGCAGAGGTTGTTCGACATAGACCTCTTCTCTAATCAAACCATTTAGAAAGGCCGATTTGACATCCATTTGATATAGCTTGAATCCTCGATGTGCTGCAAATGCATGCATCAATCGGATGGACTCTAATCGTGCCACGGGAGCATAAATCTCATCATAATTAAGGCCTTCAACTTGACTATAGCCCTTGGCTACTAAACGTGCCTTGTTTCTTATGATTTCTCCCTTATGGTTCAATTTATTTTTGAAGACCCATTTCGTTCCAATGATGGTGGTCTTCTTAGGTCTAGGGACTAAGTCCCAAACTTGACTTCTTTCGAATTGACCTAGTTCATCTTGCATTACAATGATCCAATCGGGATCATTTAATGCTTCATCAATTTTTCTAGGTTTAATTTCGGAAATTAAAGCAACTTCATTAGCCTCATTCCTAAAGAATGATCTAGTTCTTATCCCATGATGAATGTCTCCAACAATTTGGTCTTGGGGATGACTAGAGGCTAATCTAGTTTGCCTAGGTGTTGGTGGTGCTTCTTGAATGGTTTCACTAGACACAAGTTCAGCCTCAGGATCTGGCTGGTCTGTGGGTTGTCTAGGTTCACCGTCATCGGATTCATCACCATCAACAACATTTGGACTTTCATTCAAACTTAGTCTCCTAAGTTCGAATTGGACTTCATCTTCTGGTTGTTCATTGACTTTCGGAATTTCTTCAAAGACAACATCAGAAGACTCTTCAACCAATCTAGATTTCCTGTTGTAGACTCGGTAGGCTTTGCTAACTAGGGAGTACCCGACTAGTATCCCTTCATCAGCCTTTGCCGTGAACTTTCCATGGTGATCCTTGGTGTTTAGGATAAACACCTTACAACCAAACACCCTAAGGTGTTTAACCGTAGGTGGTTTCCCAAACCAAAGTTCGTGAGGAGTCTTACCTAAGAATCTATGTATGAGAACTCGATTTTGCACGTAGCAAGCCATGTTTATAGCTTCAGCCCATAAGTAACTCGGTAATGAGTACTCATTAAGCATGCTTCGTGCAACCTCTTGTAGAACACGGTTCTTCCTCTCTACAACACCATTTTGTTGCGGTGTTCTAGGAGTGGAGAACTCATGTCTATACCCTCTATCTTGACAAAATTCTAAAAAGCATTGATTTTGAAATTCACCTCCATGATCACTTCTAATTATCTTAATGGTTGATGATTTTTCATTTTCAACTCTTCTACAAAAAGAAATGAAAACATCTAAGGTTTGGTCCTTATATTTGAGAAAATAAGTCCATGTATATCTAGTAAAGTGATAAGCACCATTTTATTGATTATTTTAATTGCTAAAATCCATGTTTGACCTATGTTTTTATTGCTTAATTATGATTTTACCCTAAGTTTTAGGATTTCCTCTTATTTTGGACTTAATTGCAAAATTACACATTTTTGGATTATTTGGCCACTAATTTTCTGATATATTTTTGTAGGCATGAAAGGATCCTAGACCTAGGGCATACTGGGTCAAACCTGAGTCGGATGTGAACCGGATCGAATTATCAAGCCTACGATTAATCCGGGCCGTCCGATTCAAGAGCGGCTAGATCTGAGCCATCCGGGACGATCTGAAGCAATCCGAGTTAGGGTTAGGGTTGATCAAGCTCTATGATCAAGATCTGAAGGTTTCATCCCAATCAGAGCTCAATCAACTGTTGGATCAAGCAAGGAGGGCTCTAGAGCGTCCATTCACAGATAGAGTTGATCTGGACCATCCGTTGCATATCTGGAGGATCCGAGCTACCACAAGGTAGATCCTGACCCCAGATCATCATCATAAAAGTTTGGCTCAAATCAGACCAAGATCTGTCGTTGGATTTCATCCGATCAATCACAGCCGTCCATTGGTTATTATTTAAGGAAAAACGCAGCCCAGCTTCTCCTCGTCGTGTCTCCTTGCCGTCTTCTTCGTTCTTCGTTTTCTCTTCACTGTTTAGCTAGATTTCTTCCATTCAAGGGGCGCGACCCCTTAATTCTTCATTGGGATCAAGGTTTGGATCGCTGGAGGATACTTTGTTGGAGATTTCAGATCAAATTCGCGCCGGACAGAGCTTGTTTGAGGGTTTCGATAGCTTTGTGGTCCGGGAGCTTAAATCTCAGCCACAACCAATTTCCGATGACCTGGGCCACTTGTAGGGGTTCTCAGGTGAGCTCAGGTCTTCCCCAAATCACCATCGCAGCTCAACAACTGAGATCGAAGCTTTCGGATTGGAAATTTCCCCAACTGTGCAGTTTGAGCAGAATTTACCAAGCGGAGCTATTTTCCAGCGAATTGCTGAGCTTAGGGGTTCGAGGCCAGCCTTTGCGTGACGAACAAAGAAACCTTGAGCTAGGGAAGATTGAGGAGTAGTTTAATTGGTTTAAATTCATGTTTCGTAGCTGTAGTTTCATTTCTGCAATGTCTCGTTACTGAATTTTCTGTTTCATTAGCTGTAATTTCGGTTCTTGGTTGTTTTGCTTAAGTTAGGTTTATTTTCTGCAAGTAATTTAGCTAGGCATTTTGTTCAGTGAACAAATAGTTGTAATTTCAGTTTAATTTCGTTTAATTCCTTGCGTATCAGTTCATGTTAAAGCCCAGCTTGCGTGCCACTTCCATTTTCAGTCATTTCTGAATTTTGCCAGTTGTTTCGAATTCAGTTTGTGTCTAGTCTTGATGCCTGCAATTGTAGAAAACATTTAGTTAGACAATGCAATTGATCTAAGATGTTTCATATTTAGAATTCTATTTGCACTTTTTGTTCAGTTTGCCTCTGCATCAATTTCTGCAACTTGAATCCATTTCTGCTAACTCCAACTCTGCAAATCACATGTCACGGCTCTGAATTTGTATCAGTTGAGTTTCACCTTAGACTTTTATTGCAACTGAAAACAATTGTCTTGTTAGACTTTGTATCAAATTCATGCTGCAATTCGTTTCTGCAATTGGTTGTGTGGAATTTCTGCAATCAAAACCTGATATTCTGCATTGAGAGTGTGCTTGAAATTCTGTCTTCAAAATTCTGCAAGGGTTCTGAATGTATCAGCCAATTTCCCAAGTATCAGTTAGACTTAGTTGAACTGTTTGTTGGAGCATTGGATCATGCATTTAATCCCAGCTTGTCTTGTGAATTTCTGCATGTCACTTGTACCTGTTTTAATCAGACTTCAAGCTCGAATTTCTGCATCCATTTTCTGCAAATGTCTACTTTGATCAGCCTAGCTTTTTCAAGCTGATTTGATCAGCAATACATTCTGCATTGAGTTAATTCTTCATTGGATTCATTTAACCGTGCATTGGATTCAGTTTGCACGTCAATTGGGTTTCCTGCACTTGTTCCAAATGTCTGTTTCCAACTCTAAATTCCCTTACTCATTCCTACAAAACAATTCATAAATCTCTTGCCTTCCCAATCTGAATTGATCAGCCAATTGGAATTGCAAGTTCACAGTTTGTGGCACTCAGCATCAATTTGTTTTGGCACATAAGAATATCGGTTCATTGTATTTCGTTTAAGTTGAGATTGTTCAAGGGTTTGATTACTGAATTTTGTAGCTACCAATTGTTTTAAGTTTAGTTGTCTCTGAAATTTCCAATCACTGTTCGTATTCATTTGCTTAGCATTTTAGATGGCATTAATCTCAATTTTGTTAAGGCCCTTTGATTGATTTGGTTTCTCCTTTGATAGAATTATAACTTGCCGTTTCCTTCATTTTAACTGCTATTTCATTTCCAAGTGAAACAAAACCCAGATTTTAATTTGAAACCCGAAATCACAAACGACACATAAATACGAGCGCGAGTCAAACAACATCAACTAGCCCCGAGAAAAATACGACCTGTGGCCCCTATATTACATTTTCATACTTTTGATTGTAAAAGGGTTTCCTGCAATTCATATACATTTAAATCTGATGAGCCCACTTTCGTGACAACTTTAATTAGTACATTTGGGCTCGTCATAAAGTCATCAATGATAATAAAGCAATATCTACTTCCATTCAATGATATGATAGTGCTACAATCAAACAAGTCCATATGAAGTAAATCCAATGCGGTAGAAGTACTTACAGTGTTTTTACCTTTATGTGCAGATTTTGTTTGCTTACCCATTTGACATGCATCACAAATCTTTTCTTTCTCATACTTGATGCTTGGTAAGTCACGGACTAATCCCTTGTTGGCCAACTTCCGTATATTCTTCATGTTCATATGTGCTAGTCTCCGGTGCCAAAGGATGGACTCCTCTTCTTTTGATATGAGACACTTAACAAAAGCATTAGTAGCACTTTTAAAAGAAACTTGATAAATATTATCTATTCTTGTTCCTACTAGTACCGTGTCAAAAGTGTCATGTTGTCTAACTAGACATTGACTTGGTTGGAAATCAATTGTGTAGCCCGTATCACACAATTGACTGAAACTTAGGAGGTTAAATGTCATCCCCTTGACTAGAAGGACATTTGAAATTCTAAGACATTCGGATATTTGAATGTCTCTTATTCCTATAACCTTAAGACTACCATTGTTACCAAATGAAACATTACCTCTACTTTTTCTTTGAAGAGTAGTAAATAATGATCTATCCCCGGTCATGTGTTTGGAGCACCCACTATCAACGAACCAAGTTGATAGATGCTCCCCCTCAATCATAACCTACACAATTCGAAAAATAGAAGTTTTAGGTACCCAAACCTTGGGACCTAAAGCATTTACTCAACAAGACTTAGGCACCCATACCTTGACAACTTTCTTTCGAACCTTGGGTGTCTTAAGTGACCTAACACCAGTCCTAGACATTAAGGACACAAATGAAGGTTCTTTGGGTCGGTAACCAATACCGGCCCTATTGTAGGCTGCCCTTTGGGCATTCAAAATCATATCTAGGGTCTTCGAGCTTGTTGAGAACTTCTCAAGAATATTCTTAAGTCTCTCAACTTCACTCTTCAATGATTTTTTTCTTCCTCTAGCAATTCAACGTGCAAATCATCTACATTCTCATCCCTAGAGGATTTCAAATGATCAACCACAATTCTCAAAGATTTAATCTCATCTTCTAACATTTCAACATGCAAGTCGTCTATGTTCTCATCCCTAGATGACTTCAATTGTTCAATTTCTAATTGCAATGATCTAACCTTAATTTTTGACTTTTTCAACATATTGGTTAAACATACAATTGCTCTATAACATTTCTCAAGTTCGGGAGAGGTTACCTCTTCATCATCCGAAGATGATGAAGCCGCGTTTGAGGAGTCGGAGGATTCATCATTGCTTTCTTCTCCAAGAGCCATGAGTGTGACATGTCGTGTACTCTTCTTCTCCTTTTCTTCATCGAATGAACTTGAGGAGGATTCATCCCAAGTGGCCTTCAAGGCCTTCTTCTTCTTCTTTGATTTCTCCTCTTTCTTTTTGGATTTCTCCTCCTTCTTCTTTAGCTTTGGGCATTCACTCTTGAAGTGCCCTTTCCTACCACACTCATAACAAGAGACATTAGACTTATCAACTTTAGCTTCACTAGGGTTACCTTTACCCTTGAAGCGTCGACCCTTCCTCATCATCCTTCGAACAAAATTTGTCATCTCGGAGGAAGAAGAGCCGCTGCCATCTTCCTCGGAATCGGACTTGGATTCGGAAGAGGATGAAGATGAAGAGACTTCCTTCTCCTTCTTCTTCTCCTTCTTCTTCTTGTTGGATCGTTCCCCTGCAACTAAGGCAATCCCCTTCTCCTTGGGGCCTTTGTTAGCCATTTCATGTAATTCCATTTCACAAAATTGATCATCTAGTTTAACAATTGATAAATCCTTGGAAACTTTGTAGGCATCCACCATGGATGACCACAAAGCATTCCTTGGAAATGCTTTTAACACATACCTCATAAGTTCGCGGTTCTCGACCTTTTCATCAATAGAATGAAGGTCATTGAGGACTTCCTTGAACCGGCTATGAAGTTCACTTACGGTTTCGTTTTCCTTCATGGAGAGATTTTGAAGTTGGTTGAGGAACAAGTCTCACTTTGTGATTCTTGAATCTCGGGTTCCCTCATGAAGTTCTATGAGCTTGTTCCACAAGTCTTTTGCACTTGTGAACGGAGCAACCTTGATGAGTTGGTCTTTGTTCATGCCGCATTGTAGGGTGACCACTGTTGGTGCAGGAAGCACCATATCGAACCTGGTTTTGATATTGGCAAAGGATTCAAAGTTAAGTTTATTTGTGATATAACAATGTTACTCAAGTGTGCAGGAAAAGTCCTAGCGAAGGGCTGCTAGGCACCTGGCGAAGGACTGCCAGGAAACAAAGTCATAGCGAAGGGCTTCTAGGCACCTGGTGAAGGAATGCCAGGATACAAAAGCCCTAGCGAAGGACTGCTAGGCACCTGGCGAAGGAATGCCAGGATACAAAGCCCTAGTAAAGGACTGCTAGGCAACTGGCAAAGGAATGCCAGATACAAAGCCCTAGTGAAGGACTGCTAGGCACCTGGCGAAGGAATGCCAGGATACAAAGACCTAGCGAAGGACAACTTGGTACTAAAGACCTAGCAAAGGACAGTTAGGCACCAGGTGAAGGACAGCTTGGGACTGAAGACCTGGCGAAGGACAGCTAGGCGCCCGGCGAAGGACTGCTAGGCAAAAGTCTAACCGGAGGAGCCGGTTGGCATCAGGTACATTCTCCCGAGAGGAGTAGGTGAGGAAGTGTTCCCCGTCGAGGGAACAGTAGGCGTCGGTTCGACCTAGGGCTCCATTTTGTAGGCCCAAAGTCAGAACCAAGACAGCTAAGGCTGTATAAAATTAATATAATGTTGCTTTATGTTGTTTTGGACTAACCCTGGATGCAGGACCAAAGGAACGAGTGTCTGCAGCTCAAAGAGCCTCAAAGGAGTGAGGCAGCAGCTGACCAGGGCGCCCGGAGTGTCCCGGGCGCCCCCAAGGTGAACACAAAACAAAGTAAAGCAAGGTGAGCTTCGGCAGCTTATGGGCGGGGCGCCCCCGTGCTCTCAGGCGCCCCCCCATGCTCCCGAGTGCCCCCGTGCTCCTGGGCGCCCCCAGGTGAAGCCAACGAAGCAAGCCAGCGAGAAGCTAAACGGATGAGGCTTGACCCGGTCAATCCGGGCGCCCCCAGCGATCCGGGCGCCCCCGTCAAAGGCTGATCCCGAGTTTTAAGGGATCAGAGCTAATCGAGACGGAGGCGGATCGACTGACACGTGGGGGCGCCCTCGACGTCCCGGGCGCCCCTAGGTGCTATAAAAAGGGCCCTCGACCCCAAGGCTTCAACACTGATTCCATTCAACGCAATCACGCTCTTCTACTTCTGCGCTTTGCTCCAGAAACCTCCCGACTCGAGATACAAGCTCCGACGACGTCCCTCTGCTCCAAGAAAAATTCCACACCGGACGTCGGTAACGAAAGAGCGAATTTTTATTTTTGTGTTTACTATACTGCAATTGTAACATCTATTTGTAAACCGTTTTGCGCAAATATAGAATTGCCCGCAGTAAACGGTCAACGACCGTGGGCCTTGGAGTAGGAGCCGACCGCGACTCCGAACCAAGTAAAAAACTTGGTGTTTGCGTTTGATTGTTTTAATTTCCGCTGCATAACTTCTCTAATTCTTAAATCTGAACGTTTTTCGATATTCACCCCCCCCTCTATCGGTTCTCTCAATCCAACAACCACCGCCTTCGCGTCGGCTTCACTCTTCCGGGTTTATTCAGCCGTCTAACGCCAAGATTCTAGTTCTTTGCCTTCATCATCCTTTGGAGGGGTAAAACCCTCCTTTACCGCAAACCAAGTGTTGATGTCCATCTCTAAGTAATACTCCATCTTCGATCTCCAATATTGAAAATCTGCGCCATCGAAGAAGGGAGGTCGGGTGGTGCTAAAACCTTCTCTCAACGCCATGGATGATAGCTCTCAGTTGTTAATCCGCTAGAATAGAGCTCCAAGATCTGATACCACTTGTTGGAACTTGGTTGGCTAGAGAGGGGGGGGTGAATGTAGCCAGACACTTAACTTTTAGCGCTTTTGAAATTTCTGCAACTCAAAAGTTTAGTAGCACAGCGGAAGCAATAAAACAAAGTATGCAGTAAACTAAACCCTAAGTTAGTCACAAGAACAAGAATGCTAACAAGAGGGTTTACATGGTTCGGGGATAACTTGCCCCTACTCCTTGGCGTGCTCGTAAGGTGGGCGATCCCTTAATCGTCGGCAGATCAAGCCCCGGAAAAACTAGATAGTAAGCAACCTCCTTCTCGATGGAGTAACCTCTCCACAGCGTTTCAACAAAGATAGAGTTTTAAGCACAATGAAACACAAGAAAGATCTTACTTAGCACTTAGAACAGGCAAGAACACAAGCAGAACTTCTCCCGAGCTCCACCCAGCGCAGATCTCACGCAAGAACACCCTTCTTCTTGTCTTATCGCTGATGGACTCTCCAAGCCTCTTGTTTCTTCCTCCAAGTGCTCAAGTAAAAGATGGTTGCTTCAAAGATTGCAGCTACTTGCTCAAGAACGATGGAACAGCAGAGAACACAAGCACGCAGCGTTACTGATCAGAGTTGTGGAGACTTGTTAGCCACCAAGCGCTTAAGTCCTTCCACTATTGCTAGGTCACCACCTCACTGCAGCCTCCAGGTGCTCTCCTGCAACCACCAGTCACTACTGAGCTCTTCTGGACTCCCTGAGTCTCCCTCAGACCAGCCCCAGTCAGCAGCTCTAGCCAGCGCCAGCGTCCGTTGCAACCTAAGATGGAAAATGGACAAACCTGCTCCAAGGAAAGGCCTCCATTGACTCTCCTTGAGTGTTTGAATCCTTCCCTGTCACCTGCAGCTTAATCAGAGCATTAGCACAGCATATCAAGCAGAAAATCGAGTATCAGAGATTAAGCGTAGAGAATCAGATACGTTCAGACGCGATCAGAGCGTCTGACAGTGCATTTTGAATTAAAGTGATCGGTCACCGGACCGATCCAGGGCTCGTGGGTCTGTCACCAGACCGATCCACCGCTTTACTGGGACTCCCAGCTTTCGCGATGACACAGGCCTGATCGGTCACCAGACTGATCAGAGTGAATCTTGATCGGTCACCAAACCGATCAGGATAGCCACTGACCGATCAAGCTCAAGCCTGATCGGTCCACTTCTAAGTGAACAGTAATCGCGAATATCAGATCCTAGGTCGTGAATCAGTCACCAGACCGTTCAGTAGCTGATCAGTGGGGGAACTCAACTCACTGTGTGCTCCCTGATCGGTCACCAGACCGATCATGAGCCAAGCAGTGAGGAAACTGTCTGCTCCCGGACCGATCAGGAGCCGGACAGTGAGGGAACTGACTGCTCCCTGATCGGTCACCGGACTGATCAGGAGCTGGACGGTGAGGGAACTGCCTGCTCCCTGATTGGTCACCGGATCAATCAGGAGCCGAGCAGTAGGTTCCAAACCTCACTGTGTGCTCCCTGATCGGTCACCCGACCGATCAGTCATCGCTGGATCGGTCACCAGACCGATCCATGACAGAGCACCGTGCCAACTTCCCTGATCGGTCACCAGACCGATCCAGAGAAGGCCAAATCCCCTCTAAGTCATGAGAACAAGCCTCCAGCCCATCTCTGACTCGTGTCATGCCCAGCTTCACTCACTGGGACTTCAACCTAGCCCTCCAAGCTAGGACCTGGCTTCACTCACCAGTGTTTCAGCCACCCAGCTTCACTCACCGGGACCTGGCTTCACTCACCAAGATTTCATCCAACCTAGCCCTCCAGACTAGGACTTTTCACCTAACCCTCCAAGTTAGGGCTTTTCACCTAACCCTCCAAGTTAGGACTTTCCACCTAGCCCTCCAAGCTAGGACTTTTCACCCAACCTTCCAAGTTAGGACTTTTCCAATACCTAGCCCTCCAAGCTAGGATTTTCCACACCTAATCCTCCAGATCAGGATTTCTCCACACCTAGCCCTCCAAGCTAGGATTTTCCACACCTAATCTTCTAGATTAGGATTTCTCCACACCTAGCCCTCCAAGCTAGGATTTTCCACACCTTGCCTAATCCCCGATCAGGATTTAATCATAATCATCAACCTAAACTAAAATCGGTGTCAACACCAAAACAACAATCAGGGTCAGACTGCATCAACAGTAGGAACCCGGCTAAACTCATGACAGAGAAGGGGATAGGAACACCATCAACTCGCAAATTGCTATCAGAGTCAATACAGGTCAAATTTGCATAAAACTCTGAACATAAGTCAATGTCTATGTCATGCTGGCAGTGAACCAGCTGATCTAGCTGAAAATGAGTGACCATTTCAGCTAACTGAGGAGACTTTTCTTGAAAGAACGTCTTGTTTAGGTATCTGCAATTCATTACCACGAATACATTTTCTTCAAAGCGCTTCTTACACTGACCTAAACCTGGACTCCTCCTGACCTTGTCGGGATGACCCCTCTGTTAGGATCGTTCCGTACGCTAGAAGGGGGGTGAATAGCGATTTTCCGAACCCCCTTATTCCTACGTTGTTAGTAGCACAGCGGAATATACAAAAACAAATAAAAACAATGCTAACAACCTGATTTAGTTGGTATCCACCCCGGTCGGGTGACTAATCCAACAATCCTTCGGCGGATCAAACCCCGGATAACCTCCGGCTATCACGTGTCACTCCTTGTGGGTGGAGAAACCTCACCACAACACCAAACAAAGCTCTGGACACGAAGACTACTAACTTGCCCTTAACCAAGACAAGTTTCGTCGAGAAACTCAGCCACCACGACGTCCTCTTTAAATAGGACTCGGGGCTGATTTCTCGCTACCAGTCGACTGACCCCAGGGCAGTCGACTGCTGCCAGCCAAATTCGACCGTTGACACTCCCAACGTTCGAATTTGCCAGCTCACCAGCAACCTACCAGTCGACTGCCCCAGGGCAGTCGACTGGTCCCCAGCTGAACCCTTTCCCGAGTACATTCACACAGCACTCGATCCTCACGACTCGACTGACTCCTCCTCCGCAACCTCGACTGTTGCCTTCGCGCCCTCTTCATCTTCGGCCCTCGTCCCTCGGATGCGCACGCAAACCTCCAGTTTGCCTCCATGCCACCCTTCACGTAGCCTCGAAGTCCGCGCCCATCAGCTTATCGTCCCTGCTCTCCAAGGTCCCTCGGACCTATCCCAAGGCATCCCACACCTAACCCTCCAAGTTAGGAATTT
The DNA here is from genome assembly GCA_024364735.1 of Boesenbergia rotunda. Taxonomy (NCBI): domain Eukaryota; kingdom Viridiplantae; phylum Streptophyta; class Magnoliopsida; order Zingiberales; family Zingiberaceae; genus Boesenbergia; species Boesenbergia rotunda. The sequence goes on from JAGFNQ010004560.1 coordinate 238,969, forward strand.
TTACACCTAGCCCTCCAAGCTAGGATTTTCCCACCTAACCCTCCAAGTTAGGATTTTCACCACCTAACCCTCCAAGTTAGGATTTTCTACCAAACCAGGCTTTTTAAAGCTTCTCCTAAGCTCCCCCTTACACTGGACTTACAAAGGCTTTTTAAGAACCTCTCCAAGGTTCCCCTTATGCCAAGAATGGAGCAACCATGCTCCCCCTTAATCTCAGCTCACCCTAAACCTAGGGTTTCTAGCAAAGGTAAGTTTAGTTTCCCAACTTAAACTCAAACTTCTCCCCCTTTGCCATACATCAAAAAGACTCTAATAATATCCCAATTATTGGTTCTTTTAATCCACAATGATCCTAAACACAGTGTACTAGACCCCCATACACATGTTTCTTATCACTTGGACCCAAGTCAGCTGCTGGATACCCATACCAACCCTGACCAGTCGACTGCCCCCAGGGCAGTCGACTGATACTCTGATAATTAGTTTTCTGGCCGAATTTCAGAAATGCGCCAGAAATTTCACAAATCTCCAAAAATTCTCAAATTTTGTGGAGAACTTTGTGGTACCCATACCTACTTGGAAAAAATATATTTCACCATGTATCTATCCCCATTCCCAAGTTTGGTACAAAACCCAAAAGTTTCCTTATGAAAATTAAGGCAAATAGGAGACAATCTCCCCCTTAACCCATGCCTTCTCCCAATTTTCATTTTTCCCAGGTCAAGTTCTACCCAACTTAACCTCCTAAACACCATGTTGAGTTATCCCCAACCCAACATCTGAGTTCTTCCCCTTTTGGACACCATTAAGGCTTGCTCCCAAGCAACCTTCCCCTTAGTGCCAAAAAGAACTCAACAACACTCTAAAATATTCTAAAGTTTGCAAACACACTTGCTTGGATATACTCAATCCTAGAAAAATATGATATCATGAAAATATCAAGTGTGTTTGACTTTTGGTACACATCTAAATTCCTTAAAAGATTTGGCATTTTGAAATCAAGTCATTATTCCTTGTGTTTGCTTCTTCTAACCCTTTCAAATTGACATAAGGAATTGTCCTCAACTCTAAGGTTTATCCATAATTCCAAGTGTTTCTGAAAAACCCTTCAGAAATCACTTATTAACACTCTACCCTCACGATCAGTCGACTGCCCAACTGGCAGTTGACTGCAAAAACATACAGTGTGCATTTTGGCTCGGACCAGTCAACTGCCCCCAGGGCAGTCGACTGATACCTGATTTTTAGATTTTCAGGCGGAAATTCAGAAATGCCCTAAAAATTCTATAAATCTCCAAAAATTATGAAATTTCGTGGGGAGATTTGTGAAGCCAATATCTACTTGGAAAAAATATGTTTCCAAATAAATATACTCCAAATCCCAAGATTGGCATGAAATCCTACTTCTTCTAAGAAGTATCAAATGAGCTCATCCTAAAAGTGCTAATTCTCACTTCTCTTCAATGCATCCACTTCTCCTTGATCACAATTCTTTTCTACCACTGAAATACATGGTATTCCACCATTAAACCTCAATTTTGTGAATTATAGCTCCTTTTTCACCTTTTCTCCCTAAATTCTCCTTTTGATGTGCCAAAATCTAGGATTAAGACTTACCCAAGTCTCCCAACCCTTTGTGGCACATTTCACCTAATTTCCTAAGGGAGAAACTTTTGAGATCCATTTACCATGGACCCCAAAGGCTCCTAGAGCTCCCCCTTGAACTCTTAGCCTTAGCCACCTCCCTAGGTGACTCGATCCACACTAGGCCACACCGGTGTGCCACCAGTGACTCTTGGCCTACAAAATTTACCTTTTTAACCTTGGACACCTTGTCCTTGGTTAGGTCACCCTTTTTACCCTTGGATGTCATCCCCTTGCCACCCTTGGACCTTCCCTCCTTACTAAGATTATATATTTTCCCAACATACTTCTTTCCATTGCCCTTGGAGGTCTTAGATCGGTACCCCAATCCCGATCTATCATAGTTGGGTTTGATATTACCCAACACCATGTCTAAGCCCTTAGATCCGACCGTGAATCTTTCTAGGGTCTTCTCTAACGTATCAAGTCTTGCCCTTAAGGCTTGATTTTCCCTTTTTAGCCCTCTAACCTTGGATTCCATATGTCCACTTTGGACATTCCTAGACCTATCCATTTTCTTAGGCATTTGTCTCCCCTTCTTGGGGTCAATGCCTTGATCCTTAGGTACCCAAGTCTTAGGTCTATCATGATGCATGCTTTTCTTAGGGTTATGATCTGCCTTGTTACCCTTAGTCCTATCATTGTACTTAAATCCATGACTATGCACAAATAAACAATTCTCATGAGTTCTAGCATGCATGGGTGGGTAATTAACATGATTTTTGAAATGTAAAGAAGAATTTGAAATCGAATTTCTTTTTAAACTAGGGTTAGAGGGTACCTTCCTTACCCTTGTAGTCCTTCCTTGTTGTGAGCTTCTTCTCTTCCTTCTTTCTTCTTGTTCTCATCTTCTTAGATGCTCCATTTTCTTTATTTCACCTTTCTTTGGGCACTTGGAGTAGTAGTGTCCTAGCTCACCACATGTGAAGCATCTAGTCTTCATTTTTCTCTCTTGGGCTCCTCCATTCCTACAATTCATGTTAGATTTTAATCGAATGGACTCGGGTTTAGACAGTACCTCCTTTTTACCTTTTGGGCACTTATCCTTATAGTGCCCCTTTTCATTGCAACCAAAGCATATAATGTGATCTTTGTTCCTTACTTTGGTGGAGGTTGAGACTTCTTCAACTTTTGATGATGTGGATGCCTCCTCTTGATCCGGCATGGAAGTGGATCTCTCCTCCCCCTCAATCCTTGAGGTGGAGACCTCTTCCTCTTCTTCTCTTGAGGAGGTTGACGATTCTTCACTTTCTTCTTCCTCTTCTTGAATCACGAGGCTTTTCTCCTTAGGCTCTTGAATTTTTGTAGGAGTCTCATGATACTCTTTCACCTTGCTCCATAATTCACATGCACTTTGATATGACCCTACACAGCTCAAGATGTCGTTAGGTAATATATCAATCAAAATATTTGTTACCTTCTCATTGGCTCAGAATTGTTCTTGTTGCTCTTTGTCCCAATATCTAGGACGAAGCTTCGTCCCGTGCTTGTCCTTTGGAATTTCGAAGGGCTCTTCAAGCACAATTCGGCATGCCCAATCCATTCCGAACCACGTCTCGATCCTCGCCTTCCAATATGCAATATCTTCATTGTTGTAGGCCGGAGGTGTGTAGATCTCATCCCCAAATGGTCCTTCACCTTCCATTTCCTCTAGCGTATGCTCCCTCGGCGGTTAGTCCGATCAAGAGCGGTCCTTCACTCTGATACCAATTGTTAGGATCGTTCCGTACGCTAGAAGGGGGTGAATAGCGATTTTCCGAACCCGCTTGTTCCTGCGTTGTTAGTAGCACAACGGAATATACAAAAACAAATAAAAACAACGCTAACAACCTGATTTAGTTGGTATCCACCTCGGTCGGGTGACTAATCCAACAATCCTTCGGCGGATCAAACCCCGGATAACCTCCGGCTATCACGTGTCGCTCCTTGTGGGTGGAGAAACCTCACCACAACACTAAACAAAGCTCTGGACACGAAGACTACTAACTTGCCCTTAACCAAGACAAGTTTCGTCGAGAAACTCAGCTACCACGACGTCCTCTTTAAATAGGACTCGGGGCTGATTTCTCGCTACCAGTCGACTGCCCCCAGGGCAGTCGACTGGTGCCAGCCAAATTCGACCGTTGACACTCCCAACGTTCGAATTTGTCAGCTCACCAGCAACCTACCAGTCGACTGCCCCCAGGGCAGTCAACTGGTCCCCAGCTGAACCCTTTCCCGAGTACATTCACACAGCACTCGATCCTCACGACTCGACTAACTCCTCCTCCGCAGCCTCGACTGTTGCCTTCGCGCCCTCTTCATCTTCGGCCCTCGTCCCTCGAATGCGCACGTAAACCTTCAGTTTGCCTCCATGCCACCCTTCACGTACGTCTCGAAGTCCGCGCCCATCAGCTCATCGTCCCTGCTCTCCAAGGTCCCTCGGATGCACACGCAAGCCTCCAGCTTGCCTCCATGCCATCCTTCACCGTACTAAGGCCGTCCAGTCAAGTCCATATGTGTAACCTGTACAACTTGCACACTTAACATACACATATAAGAATACAAGGGAAAACCTAACTTAAACCCTTTGCCCAAACATCAAAACCTATGGTCACTCCGGACCATCTTAGGGTCGATTGCTCTAACACCCTCACCCCTAGATCTCTTAGAGGACATTCTAGACACAATACATACCCATGCATGTCAAGACAACCCCCCCCCTAAAAAAAGGAAAACATCAAAGAATCATGCGAAATTACCATGTTAGTGCCAAAATATGGTTTAACCAAGAAAAATAAACCTTAAAATGCAATACCTTTTTATTCTCCTCATGATTACTTGATTTTGAGGGTATGGCTTGAAGAAGAGGGGTTTCAACAACCCTAGAAGTAGATCGAGGTTGGAGGATGACCTAGGAAGGATTTTTTTAGGGCTTGGAGGGGCCTAAGATCGAAGGAGGAGCTTAGAAGAGGTGAAGATCGCCGGGAAATCGCCAAAACCCTAGAGTTTGGCTTTCCCCCGCGCGCGTTTTTCTTTTATAAAATCTGCGTCCCAGTCGACTGGTATTTGGCAGTCGACTAGGCCAGAGTGTAATTACATTCTGTGGGTTTTCACAATCGCCTGTCAAATCCCAGTCGACTGGTATCTAATTTTCAGCCTCCCAACCCGAACTTCAGAAATGTCTAACTAATTCCACAAATTCTCAAAAATTATGAATTCTTGTGGGGAGATTTGTGGTCCCTATATTTACCTGGGAAAAATATAATTTCAGTCAAAGTTATCCCAAATCCCAAGATTGGTACAAACTTCGAGTTTCTCTAAAATATGTCATGAAATCTTTCCCAAAAGTTCTAATTTTGACCTTACCCTGATGCTCCTTCCCATACTCATTCATAACCAATTCATAGCATCAAGTTATATGGTTTTTAGGCGTTAAAACTGATTTGTCTCAATTAGAATCCCAATTTCACCTTTTCTCTTTAACCCTTCCTCTAGTGTGCCAATTCTCTAGAATTAAGACTAATCTTAGCCTTTTAAACCTCGTGGCACACCCTATAGTCCTTTTCAATCTCCTAGAAGGAAACCACCTGAGATCCATTGACCATGGAACCCATTTTGGCTTCTAGGGCTCTCCCTTGAGCTCTTAGCCCTAATTACCTCCCTAGGTAATTCTTCTACAAAGGCAAGCCCACACCGATGCCCTTCCGGTGCTTCTTGACTTTCCACTATCACTCTCTTAACCCTATAGACCTTTTTCTTAGTCAATTTCTTTTCTTTTCCTTCAAATGGCTTTTCTTTGTTATTTTTGACCTTTTCTCTACCATAGTTATAGGGCATCCTTGAATATGACATTTTATCAGCATTAGCCCTCTTAGGATGCTATCCTAAACCCGGCCTACCATTCCTATGATTTTGGTCGTTTGATTTCATGTTCAATTTCTTGGACCCTTGAATGACTCTACGTAGGTTTCTTTCTAACTGATCAAGTTTTGCTCTTAAAACTTGATTTTCTTTTTCTAACTTCCTAACCTTAGGATCACTAGATCTAATTTGATTATTTCTAGGTCTACCTATTTTTCTAGGCATATTTCTCCCTTTCTTAGAGTTTATGCCTTGGTCCTTATTCCTAGATATCCTAGATTTATCATGCATCATAGACTTTTTGGTGTTTTGGCATATAAAATTGATTCTATTCCTGTCATGATATTTAAAACCAAAACCACGCATAATTCTATTATTCAAACAAACATTTTGAGCATACATGGAAAAATTTGAGGCATAAGTAGAATTAGAAGTTACCTCCCTTACCCTTGGGGCTCCCCCTTGATAAGTGCTCCTCTTCCTTTCTTCTTTCTCCCATTTCCTAAATGCTCCATCTTCTTGAGCTCTCAACTTCTTGGACATTTTGTATGATAATGCCCAAGCTCCCTGCATGTGAAACATCGAATTCTCCTTCTTCTGTTTTGAGCCTCCTCATTCCTACAACCCATATTAGATTTAAATTGAATGAATTTGGGCTTAGCAATTACCTTCTTTTTACCTAGTGGGCACTTATCCTTGTAGTGCCCCTTTTTATTGCACCCAAAGCATATAACATGCTCTTTTGACTTGACTTTGGTGGAGTTTGAGGCCTTTTCTTGCTCTGGTGTGGATGAGGGTCTCTCCTCCCCCTCAATCCTTGATAGTGATACTTCTTCTTCTTCTTCGGATGAGGTGGATCCTTTTTCACTCAATTTATCCACTTCACTTGATAATTCTCCTTCTCTTTGGTCTTTTTGGACACTTGAGCTTATTTCTTCATGCTCTTCCACTAATTGAACTTGTGTAGAGTTCTTGTGAACTTCTTCCAATTTCTTCCATAACTCATGTACGCTTTTGTAATCTCCTATACACCTTATCACATTAGTAGGCAAGATATTAATCAAAATATTTATTACCTTCTCATTGGCCCTAGCTTGTTCTTGTTGTTCACTTGTCCAATATCTGGGGCGAAGCCTCTTGCCATGCTTATCCTTGGGGATTTCGAATGGGTCTTCAATGGTCATTCTACATTCCCAATTCATCCCTAGCTAATTTTCCATCCTTGTCTTCCAATGATCGAATTCTTCATGATTATAGGATGGTGGTATGTTGATGTCCTCCCCCAATCGGTCTTCCATGTTTCTCTTCCTCTAGCGGGTGCTCCCTCGGCGGTTAGTCCGATCAAGAGCGGTCCTTCGCTCTGATACCAACTGATGGATCGTCTAGGCGTGCTAGGGGGGGTGAATAGCACTTTTTCGGATTGGATCTCTACAAATTCGTTAGCGCAGCGGAAACAATAATATGCAAAGGAAATAAGAAATAAATCAATGCTAACAACCTGATTTACTTGGTATCCACCCCGGTCGGCTGACTAATCCAAGAATTCGTCGGTGGATCAACCCCCGGATAACCTCCGGCTAGATCTGTCGCTCCTTGTGGGTGGAGAAACCTCGCCACAAACACTTGGAAACTCTCTAATCACAATAGACTACTAATTCACTTTACCCAAGCGAGTTTCGTCAAAGAAGATAGTAGGAAACAAGCCCCCCTTTAATAGGGCTCGAATCTTAAACAGCTGCTACTAGTCGACTGCCAAAATGGCAGTCACCTGGTCCCACTCAGATTCGACCGTTACACCACAACGTTCGAATCTGCCAGCCTGTTCCAGCCTATACCAGTCAACTGCCAATAGGCCAGTCGACTGGGACACCCTTAAGCCTAGGGTTTCACTCCCGAGTACAAGTCCCTCCGCACTCAAACCCTCCCGGCTTAGACCCTTGAGTACAAACACACATACTCAAACCCTCACAACTCAGTTGACTCTTCACCAGCAACCTTGACTGTTGCCTTCACGCCCTCTTCATCTTTGGCCCTCATTCCTCGGATGCGCACGCAAGCCTCCAGCTTGCCTCCATGCCACCCTTCACGTACGCCTCGAAGTCCGCGTCCCTCGGCTCATCATCCCTGCTATCCAACGGTCCCTCGGATGCGCACGTAAGCCTCCAGCTTACCTCCATGTCATCCTTCACCTGAAGATATCAATCAAGTCCATGTGTACTTGTACACCTGCACACTCATGTACACATATGAGAATAACATAAATCCTAACTTAATCATATTGCTCACACATCAAAATATCATGATCCTCCAGATCATCTCAGGGCAGATTGCCCCAACACCTTGGTTATCCGTTGGAGAGCCTAACCATTGTACCATTACCCTCAGAATAGATAGAGCAAATCTAAGACAAAGAGTTTAATCTTGATCGATGATATCAAAAGGGGTTGAGATGATAGTGAGCTAAGAAAGCTCTATTGAGTGCTTATCTAGTTTGAATCATATGTGTTCTACCATGTATAATTGGCTTAGTGGCTCTAGCTAAAGTTGCCTCTATCTAATCTGAACTAGTTAGATCAAGACTTGGTACTAAGTCCCTTGAGTTAGATGTTTTGGGAAAACTTTGTCAAGGCATGTGATAACCCAGAAGTTTATTCTGTAAATACTTGCTCGACAAATTCAAAACTAAGTTTGAATCTATCATAAAAAATATTGAGCATCTCACAAGAACACAAGGTTATCATGTTTTGACAATTTCGAATGCCCGAGATGTTAGGAAAAATAAATGAAAAAAAAATTTTGATTTTTTTTAAAATTTTATAAATCTATTAGTTTCAAAATATTTCAATTCATTAGGACTTATACATATTTTTTGAAAAATGATATACCCTTTCATCTAGATCCTTTGGTCTCCTAGACCTCTAGAAATGTGTTCTTGATTATCAAGAATATCTTAAGAAAATGTTAAGGGGTGGATCTATTGAATTGCTTTTAAAGTAGGAAAAAAACTTTTACATATTGGTATTTCTCGTGCCTTAGAAGTTATTTGTATGAGAATTGGCCATAAACAATGAAGAATATCACAGGAAATCGATCTGCAGGGTCGTGTGCCCACATTTTAGAAGAGATTGAGTTTATTGGCAAACTCATGAAGAACAATATTCTTATACAACTTGAGAAAGTTAACAACCCAAGCATTTCCTAGCAATCCTCCCGACAAGAACACGAAAGGTACGAAATCGAACACCATGGCAGTCGTCTCCTGACTTCCCGAAGCTTGCATAACAAGGTAAACCTATACAAGTATGATCAAACCGATGCCAAGATCCAAAACATCGCAAGAGAAGACTTGGCAACTAAAAACCACGTGATGAACGCCATTGAAATGGAGGACTGGAATCTACCGCATGATAACTGAGGATACTTTCTGCAAAAACCTACATCCCTCATAAACAAAACAATCACACCTGCGGAGGAGCATGCGGCGGCAAGTGAGAGTGTCGCGGTCACCTGCATCAAGCAATAACGGGTAGTAAATCGTCGAGAAAAAATAGTTTTCTAGAATGTCTGAGTCAATAGGATGAGAAATCACAACATGTATCATTACAATAGAAACAATAACTAATAGCAAATGTATCGCGATACACATCTAATTTGGAAGACGAAAAACAATCTATTAACGAAAATGACTTATATTATAATCCACAAGGAGGCACTATACAATTACTTAAGTACACCGGGCGATTAGTTGGTACATCAACATCAAATTCATGCTAATTTTTCAAGATCAGCAATAATTTATAGAAAGCAAATGACATGGCACTGATAGTGCACTGGTAACCCCTTCTGATGCTACGTACAAATCATCAAAAATAAAATAAAGTGCAATCTTTGATCTGCGACTGTGTTTCAGAGTTACTGTTTGTATATATCGAACAAATTTAACAGAGCATGTTCGCTTGTAAGCGTGATTGTTTTGAAAGAGCACAATCTCACAAGAACAACATGGACTTTTAAATTAAGTTATCAGTAGTTTTTATTGTTTCAAACTAACAAATGATAAAAGTTTCCAGAAACACAAACACAAAATGACTAGAGATGACGAATTTTAATTATATTCTAAGGAATGACTTTAAGAAGTGACGAGGTAGTATAAATTTAAAAAAAAAATAGTTATGAAATACAAAGTATATAATAAGATGACATTTTAGTTATTCTACCATCACATTATGATTTGTAGAATTATTGTTGATATTGGGTCTTAAAAGATCAAATACAATTTTGCAAGGAAAAATCGAGATGCCATCAATCGATGAAAGTCTGAATTTACTTCAAAAACGAAATTTATGTTTCACATAGATGAATCTAGAGTATTAATTTGCTCAAAACCGATTACGGGTGAATGAGAAATTAATTATTTAAAGTAAGCCCAAAAATAACATAGAAGGAAGTAGATGAGGAATAGTCCCACATCTGCAAATTCCAAGAGTGTTTGCTTCCTTATATATGTTGTTGTGTTAATGGAGTTAAAAAAGAAAAACACATATGTTCTTTTCTCACAGGCGAGCAGGTGCTCGCACCTGCGCGCACACGTGTAATGAACGCTTTATTGGCGCACTTTGCATTTATGTGGCACTCAGATGACGTGTCATGTTCACATGTGACATGGCAGTGCTTATGTAGCATTCGAGTAGGCAGAAAGAGATAATTAGACTGCTATCTGAGCGAACGAATGGCAACCGCTAGATCGAAGAGGGGTGCTGGATCACAAGTGACGCGATCTGGAGCATTGATCGCGAAGAGTCGCGATCTGACCGTTGGTGATGAGACTTGATCCAAAGCGTCAGATCGAATCTGACACCTGAGATCAAAAGGGGATCCGAAGGGTTACAACCATCCAGATCTGAGGCTGAGATCAAAGGGCTATCGAATGGTTACAACCCTCAAGATCGAACAACCCAGATAAATCCTAAACCAAAGGTCACAGTCACTCACCAAGGGTACCTCACCTCTTCCCTTGTATAAATAGAATTCCCTATATGCTGGAATCATTCATTCAATGATCCAGAGTCCAAAAAGCATACATCTCATCTCCTGCATCTAGAGAGTCCAAAAAGCGTACGAGAAGGTTCGTTGGTCTCGAAATTTGAAGTGTTGCTATTTCGAGATATCGTCGTTGTATCTTGGAAAATAAATTGCTGCTATCTGTGAGTACCTGTAGCGGAGCAATATCCTTTTACGGAGATAGTATCGAACACTAGCCTCGACGATCTTATATCAGTGTGCATCCTCCCGGCGGCAACCCAACTAACCACAATCGTAAAACAATATTGAGCAAATTGATATGGCCTTGATCAACGACGTTCCGACCACCGTTCCACACGGAGAGAAGCCGGAGAAGTTCAACGGAGCCGACTTCAAACGATAACAACAGAAGATGTTGTTCTATCTGACAACGCTAAACCGCATACGGTTTTTGCGTGAAGACCCACCAGCCATTACGGAAGGTGATTCAAAAAGCAAGGTTGCATTCGATGTATGGTTGCAAGGAGATTTTCTATGCCGCAACTACGTTCTCAACGTATTGGACAACACTTTGTATAATGTGTATAGTCTGATGGAGATGGCAAAATCTCTGTAGAAAAAACTAGAAAAGAAATACAAAACCGAAAGCATCGAATTGAAGACATTCATTGTCGGCCGACTTCTGGATTTCAAGATGGTAGATTCCAAGAGCGTGACGTCTTAAGTCCAAGATATGTAACTGATACTGCATGATCTGGATGTTGAAGGCATGAAGCTGAACGAATCGTTCAAAGTAGCCGCGGTAATCGAAAAACTCCCTCCGTCGTGGAAGGATTTCAAAAATTACCTCAAGCAACAGAAAAAGGAAATGCGACTTGAAGTCCTGATCCTGAAACTACGAATAGGGGAGGATAATCGCAAGTTATCCGACTCCAGAGGAACGAAGAGGACTATCGACGAAATGTCCAACATGGTTAAGCCAAACGCCCAGAAACCGAAGCAATCCAAAAAGAAGGCTCAAGGCAAGAAATTCAAGAGCTCGAGCTACAACTGCAGAAAGCCAAGACACATGTCTAAGGATTATAAACGCCCAAAGAAACCAACCAAGAGTCAAAAGAATACTGCAAACCAGGTAGCAACTTCTGATGACATGGAACTGGATCTCACTGTGATCGTGTTTGAAGCCAATACGGTAGTGGACAACCCGAAGCAGTGGTAGATCGATACTGGAACAACATGTCACATCTGTTCTGATAAGACGATGTTCTCCAAGTATACTCCGATAAGTGGAAGAAAGCTCTATATGGGCAATTCCAATACATCGTCGATTGTCGGACTCGAGAAAGTTATCATGAAGATGGCGTCTGGGAAGGAGTTAACACTCATTGATGTGCTTCACGTTCCTGACATCAAGAAGAACCTAGTTTTTGTATCGGTACTTGTCAAGACCAGCTTTAGACTAGTGTTCCAGTCAAACAACTGTCTTCGTAGGTAAGGGGTACTTAGAACAGAGTGTATTCAAAATGGTTATAATGAATGTACACTGTGAATTTGATAGTAATAAAATAAAAGTTTCTAGCTACGTTGTTGAGTTTTTTAATTTATAGCATGATTGACTTGGACATGTTAATAATAATAATACTCTGCAACATCTCGTCAAATTAAATTTATTACCAAACGTCAATGTTGACGAAACACACAAATGTGAAGTGTGTGTGAAAGCAAAGATGACGAGACTACATTTTCATTCGGTCCAAAGGTCAACGACTCCTCTAGAATGGATACATAGTGATCTATGTGACTTAAAAATTCGTGCAAACTATACGAGGTAAAAAGTATTTTATTACTTTTATCGATGACTGCACAAGGTTCTGTTATGTTTTTCTTTTAAGAAATAAAGATGAAGCTTTAGAGGTTTTCAGAACCTATAAAACAGAAGTTGTGAATTAACTTGAAAAATGAATTAAAAAATTTTGTAGCGATAGAGGTGGCGAATATAGTGCATCGATTGATGAATTTTATTCAGAATCTAGCATTATCCATTAGACAACGACGCCATACTCGTCTCAATCAAATGGTGTTGTCGAATGTAAAAATCGGACACTAAAGGAAATGATGAATGCCTTGTTGATAAATTCAGGCTTACCCCAGAACTTATGGGGGGAAGCTATATTATTGACAAATCACATTCTCAATAAAATCCCTCAAAAGAAAAACGATAAAACACCATACGAACTATGGAAAGGTCACGAGTCATCGTACAAATACTTGAAAGTGTGGGGGGTGCTTGGTAAAGATCGAAGTACCCAAGCTAAAGCATGTAAAGATCGGACCTAAAACGTTCGATGCGATATTTGTCGAATATGTCCATAACAGTAGTGCATATCGTTTCATTGTTCACAAATCAGACATTCCTGATATTCATGTGAAAACAACCATAGAATCTCGGAATATAATATTCTTTAAAAACGTATTCCCAAATAAGAAAGAAAACATTCAAAGTGATTGCAACGGAAATTCTAACGAAAAAGATGTTTCTAAACTTAGTTTTCGTAAAAGGACTATTGGCGATCAAAGCGCAAAGCCACGTCGGAGCAAGCGGGCTAGAGTTGAGAAATCGTTCAGGCCGGACTTCATAACTTTTATGTCGAAAATGGACCCGAGAACATTAAGCGAAACTCTCTTTAGTCCCGACGCCCCATTGTGGAAAGAAGCTGTCAATAATGAAATCGAGTCCATCATGAATAATCATACTTGAGAATTAGTACACCTTCCTTTTAGTACTAAACCATTAGGTTGTAAGTAAATACTAAAACGCAAGTATAAAGCTGATGAATCGATTGACAAATATAAGGTTAGACTTGTAACTAAAGGGTTTAAGCAAAAGAATGATCTTAACTACTTCGATACCTACTCGCTTGTGACAAAGATTACGTCCAGATAAGTGCTGATAGCCATCGCAACACTGTATGACCTTGAAATACATCGAATGGATGTTAAGACTACGTTCTAAAATGGTGAGTTGGAAGAAGAAATCTATATGGAGCAACCCGAGGGGTTCGTAGCTCCAGGAAAACAGGAAAAGAGGAAAAGGTGTGTCGACTTGTTAAGTCTTTATACGGACTTAAACAAATGTCTAAACAATGGTACGAAAAATTTAACAAAATAATGATATCAAACAAATTCAAGATAAATGAATGTGACAAATGTATTTATGTCAAAACCACACCTGAAGGTCATGCAATCGTCTGTCTATACGTAAACGACATGCATATAATGAACAGTAATCATGAGATAATCATGAGTAAAAAGAGAATGAATTAATTTGCAATCAAGTATGTTTAGTCCAAAGATAATTTGGCAGATCCTCTTACGAAGGGGCTAAGTCGAGATCAAGTATATTGCTCATCAAGAGGACTAGGATTAAAAATCTACAACTGAAATGACTGTAGCGGTAATCCAACGTTGTTGACTAAAGATCCCAAGATTTTGGTTCAATGGAACAACGAAGTTACAGAAGTTGTATTACAGTACACGAGATAGATTATCTCTATCCCAATCCTAGGATGAACATGTGTTGTCCTATCACATATAGTGAGGTTAAGCTTATGTTTTTAATTATTTTTATACCTTTATAAGGTGGAGAATGGTAGGATACTCTTGATAGAAGTGCCACCTATGTGAGTGTGAAGACAGGCCGCTTTAATAAAACACTCATGAATCCAAGATGGTGTCTATGGCAAAAACGGAACCAACCATGAGAACCAAAATAGGTGAGATAAGTCCATGTGTGGGTGTTATTGTCTTAGTATACACAAGCTGAGCAGTTCAAGATATCACATTCACTGCGCAGCCAAGTATGCTCGATAGCATTCCACTACGGAAGGTTCAAAGCTACAAGTTATCTCTCCCGATACATTAACTTATCGATTTGACTCTTGTAAAGTGTCAGCATACATACACAAATTAATTTCCATTCATGTGGAGAATTATTAGAT
>JAGFNQ010004561.1:0-43724 GCA_024364735.1 Boesenbergia rotunda
AAGCAGGACAACCCCATATCTTAAGGTGAGTTAAGTGGGGTTTCTTACTATTCCACTCTCATATGGAGTAGTAGAGACTACCTTGGTCGGGACTCTGTTTAGCAGGTAAACAGCTGTCTTAAGTGCATAGCCCCAAAAGGATTTTGGAAGAGTTGCATGATTCATCATCGACCTAACCATGTCTATCAAGGTTCGGTTGCGCCTCTCAGATACACCATTATGCAGTGGTGTATACGGCGGAGTCTATTGGGACAATATCCCATTATCCCTAAGATAATCTTGAAACTCTTGACTTAAGTATTCACCACCCCGATCGGATCGAAGTATCTTAATACTTTTGCCAAGCTGTTTCTCTACTTCATTTCTAAAACTCTTTGAATTTCTCAAAAACTTCAGATTTGTGTTTCATCAAGAACACATACCCGAATCGTGAGTGATCATCGATAAAGGTGATGAAGTAGCTATAGCCTCCTTGTGCAAGAGTTGACATTGGTCCACATACATCAGTATGTATTAGACCAAGCAATTCTCCCACTGGATTACCTTTTCCAGAAAAGGATAATTTGGTCATCTTGCCTTTTAAGCATGATTCGCATGTATCAAATGAACCGGGTTCAAATGATTCCAAAATTCCACATCGGTGTAATTTGGTCATGCGTTTCTTACTTACATGGCCAAGACGACAATGCCACGTGTAGGAGTCTATTCGATTATCTATTCGAGCATGTTTGTTGCTAACTTCGATATTGAAAACGTCACCAGATAAATCTAACGTGTAGATACCATTGCACAAAGTTCCATTCCCATAAAGAACGCCTTTTAAAGTTATGTAACAACAATTGTTACTAAAAGTTAAATGATAACCCTTTTCATTCAAACATGAAATAGATACAATGTTCTTTATTAATGAAGGAACAAAATAACAATTATCCAATTCTAAGACACGTCCTGTAGGGAGCTTTAGCAAATATGTTCCGATGGAAACAGCAGCAATCTTTGCTCCGTTTCCAACTCGCAAATTCGCTTCTCCCTTGACGAGTCTTCTTCTATTCCTTAGCCCCTGTATGTCATTACATATATGTGAGCTACACCCAGTATCAAGTACCCAGGTGTTTGAGGAAATAGAGTGACATTCAATAACGAAGATACTTGAAGAGGATGGGGCATCGGATGCCTTCTCTTTCAAGGACTCAAGATAAACCTTGCAGTTTCTTCGCTAGTGACCCTCCTTGCCACAGTGATGGCAAGTGCCTTTTAGGGTATTTTCAATCTTTTTGGCCTTTTTCTTCTTTCCCTTATTCTGTTCTTTGGCCTTCCTCTTAGAACCTTTCTTCGAGGAACCAACTAACAGTACCGTCTTTTGATCCTACTTCACAGAAGGCTCTACAGTCTTCAGCAGGTTGAGCAACTCAGGAAACTGGTCTGGAGTTGCATTTTCAGGAGGACGGTTGGGAAGTTGATCTTCAAGGACATAAGCAAGCTTCTCTGCCTTGAGGACTATCCTCAGGTTTCGAAGTCAGTCCATGAAGTTTGGCCCAGTCAGTTTATTGGTGTCCAAAATGGAACGCAAATTCAGAGAAGACATGATCGAGTGATTATCCTAGAAATACAAATTGAGCTTATGTGAGAAGAATGATAAAGAATGCATCAACATACATTAATTAAATCCTATTTATTTTTCTAATTGAATAACCCTTTTTATCAATTCGGGAGATCGTAGGAACATCTCCAAATAGGTTGATATCCAACCATAGATAAGAACAACCATGACTGTGGCCATCAAGTTATTCTTAGCTATGAAGGTAGGTAATTATACCGATTACATATCACATATATGTAACTATCACTTTATGCTATCAACTAATTGAATGTTTGCATAAATCATTGGGTTGTTAACTCATTAACAAGTATGCAACATTATACATAGCACCCAACTGCACCTCTCTTTACATCGACCTTGGCTGTGGCACAACAAATCGATGCTCCAAGCTTAAGGCTGGCCCATTAATCAAGAAATAGTTTTAATATGGTTGGAGCTCATTCAACTGTTTAGTCAGGCTTGGATGTGTCCAACAACCAAAACTAAGGATTGACCTCTGACTCCAACTATATTATTCATAAACTAATTCCATGGTTTGAACATGTTGAGGTTCAAGCCGGGCATGGATGTGTCCATCAACCCAAACGAGAAACAAAACTCCGGTTCTAACCATATTAATGGAAGGTGTTAGCCTTAATATTTTGTAAGGGGTTTTGGGTCTTATCCTTTCTTTTCAAAGCACATTCATGACATATAATTATGTCATGACTAACGATTTCCTTAATAAAGTATGTATGTGACTTAATTTATCAAGTCTCATTAATTGGACTAGGAACCGGATTTCCTAATCCCGATTTCATACTTTATTCAAGGAATTGTTTTGGGAAATAATTTCGTAAATTGTCATAATCAATTTCGGAAATAATATGTTTAAGACTTTGATTTCTCTAAATCAAATCTTATTAAATTAAGAGACAATTCCCTTAATTCAACTACATATTATTTTCATGAAAATCTCATTTAAGAAAACTCTATAGGAAACCATTTTCCTAATTAATTTTGGAGACAACAATATGTAAGAGTATCACCTCTTAAATCAAATAAGGAAATTATCCTAAATTTCCAAGATTTGATCACATGTTTTATTTATGGATTAATTAATTACAACAAATTATTTTCTAAGGGTGACTCCCCGAGGCTCAGATACCCAAAGAAAAGAAATTTGTCATAAATCCAATTTGGTCCGCTCCCGGAGGCGTAACCAAATTAAACATGACAATTTTATTCAAAATGGGAAATTAAATTATTACAACAACTAACTTTAAATTGGACGGCTCCCCGAGGCTCAATCCAAAATAAAAAATTTTGTTAATAATTTAAAACTAATTCAAATTTAATTGTCAATTAATGATCCATAAATTTGTCTAGACTTTCTTGAACAAAAGTGCCCAAAATTGCGAGATTTCATAATAGGTTTTCAGAATAATTATAAGTTTCTGGTACAAAGAAAACTTACATATTTCCAAAATTGAAAATTTCCAAAATAGGAAATTTCCAAAATTGGAGAGTTTCCAAAAATGGGAAGTTTTCACAATTATCATAAAATTTCAGAAACTAGGATATTTCAAAAGTTTGCGAAATTTCATGAGGATTTCCAAACTTTGAAATTCCTAAATCTAAAATTTATCATAATTGGAAAGTTTCCATGATTGAAAATTTTTTCAAAATTGAGATCATGACAAAGTTTTCCGCAAAACAATTATATGACTATGTCGAACACTAACCGGCAATGATACCACTGTTGGGACCGGGTGCATGTTGGCATGGATACGGGTTCGTAATTTAAAAAAAAAAATTACTTGCAGCGGAAGAATATGCATAAATAATTTCTCAAATTATTTTAACCACGTATCTAGCATGCAATCTTATGATGTGCGGATATGATCATAAATTAAAATTTTGTAGAAAGTAAACTAATTTACTCAATAGCTCGCGTAACTCGAAGTAAGGGACGAGATCCAACCGTAGCGTCCCTTGGAAGCTTCGCCTCTATTCGCGTCCACGCCGAGTTTCTCTTCGGGATGACTTCGCAAAGCCACAAGTTTCGTGCCGACAAGAACTACTAGATTCTCCAAAGGCACAACTAGAATATCAAGAGAGAGAGATGGAAACTAACCACCAAGTAACGGAATCAAGATTCTGGGGGAAGGAAGGAGTTGCGACCTGCTTCTTCTTCTTCTTTGGCACCTTCTTGGTGGAAGAGGCTCACGACAACCCTAGGGGAGGAGAGAGGGCGCCGGCCCTAGAGAGTGAAAGAGGGTGCCGGCCCTAGAGAGAGAGAGGGAGGGAATAAGAGAGAGAGAGCTTGCTACTTTTTCTCTTCATTAGAATTCAAGCCTTGCCTTGGTTCCATTATATAGTAGCCTCTCCATTGCCAAGTCTCCCCTTTAACGGAATAAATTTTCATAAGAAATTTATCCTATAAATTTTCCTATGTATTATTCCATTATGCCAAGTTTTATTATAACTAACTTTATAATAAAACAAACACATCTCCCCCTTCATTATGTAATAAATTTTCACAAAAATTTATAAATTTTTCTTATCATAGAAAAATCAATTCATAATTGATTTTATAAAATAAAATAAACCAATCCATGGTTCACTTTTAATTTCCATAAAAAGAATAAATTTATTATATAAATTTTCTTATCATGGAAAATTAATTCATAATTGATTTTATAAAATAAAATAAACCAATCCATGGTTCATTTTAATTTCCATAAAAAGAATAAATTTATTATATAAATTTTTCTTATCATGGAAAAATCAATTCATAATTGATTTTATAAAATAAACCAATCCAAGGTTTATTTTAATTCCCATGAAAATAAATCTCTTTATATAAATTTCTTTATATAAATTTCTTTATATAAATTTATTTATCCATAATTTTATAAAACAAATCGCGCTTGATTTATTTTATAATTTAAACCAAATAAATTAGTTTCCCTCTTTTATTGTGGCCGACCAAACCAAAGAGGGTGGGCACCCTCTTTGGCCGGCCACACCAAGCCACCTCCTCGCAAATTAAACTCATTTAATTCGTCCAATAAGCCTTCAAAAGACTTAGGCATTTTAAGCTTCCGATGCGCCTCTGATAAATTCAGATTCGACTTATTTCTCTTGATTGGAAAATCCAATTTTCAACTCGTTTTAAATCCCTCGGATTACTCGTAGTGCGTGTGACTAAATAGGCTTTCGATTTATGTTGGTCGTCTATAATCAACCAATTATAGAACGATCATGAGTGGCACCTAGTAGTACATCATGACCCCCAATTAATGGAAAGATCAACGGTTGACCTCAGAAATAATTCTGAACCCCTTCAGCAGCTCTAATGAATCGTGCCCCATTCCCTTCACCATCTTATACCCACTTGGTTCAGGACATGGTCTATATGTGTCAGTCCCCACTAGGCTGACTACGTCACACCTAGCCCAAGTAATGTATTTCTCGTCCAATGGATTTCTAATTACTCTCATGTATTTATGAGACTCATACTCTAAATATGTCATGCTCTGGCCAGAGGCTTTGAGTAATAATCCGACGATAGGCCTTGGGTATACATCTCCTCGCAAGGAGTGGTGAATCCTTTGTAGGCTGTTCAAACATCTTCGGGCACTTCGGCTTATACCCAACCATCCTGGGTCCACACCTCCTTCTCCATGACCAAGATGACTTGAACACCGCAAGTCAAAGGAACATCGCACTTAAGCTTCGGTAAGAACTTCACTGACATGTCTATATATAGACTACCATGTGAAGTTTTACAGCCAGTCACTCCAATGAACTAGTTCCCTTAACTAGCATTCATGTTTATCTCCGGACATCCCAATGTCACCAGCTAGTGAGAATCAGCTGATTAGAGAATAATCCATGCTAGTCTCAACAGAATTGATAGTGTCCGTATTTATCAATTCATCGACTAGGGACAATTTCAATACTTCACAATTGCACATGTAGAGATAATCACTAGTTGTGAATTCATCACAAATTCTCTCATGCTGTGAATTATATTGCGGACATTCAGTAAATGAGTTTTAGATCCCAATCAAATACACAAACATGTATACTCAAATACTGAATTTTCATTTATTAAAATAAATATTTACAATCATAAGGCGATTGCCTTAGGACACTTCTCTCATATTACTAACATTGGAGACATAGCATATGACATGAGGTGCTCCCTCCACCCTCTGGGCTAACACAGCTCCCATTGCAAAATTAGAGGCATCACACATTAATTCAAATGGCAAATTCCAATTAGGTGATTTAATAATGGGAACAGAGGTAAGAGCCTCCTTGAGTCTGTGAAATGCTTCTTTGCACTTATCATCAAAGCAAAATTCAACATCTTTTTGCAAAAGTTTTGTCAAGGGTCGAGCAATGTCGCTAAAGTCTCTATTCAACCTGCCGTAGAAACCTGCATGTCCAAGGAAAGCACGAACGTCCCGTACGCATACGGGTTAAGATAAAGAGGAAATAAGACTTATTTTTGCAGGATCTACCTCTATACCTCTCCTAGAGACTATGTGTCCAAGTATAATACCATGCTCCACCATAAAATGGCATTTTTCAAAATTTAACACAAGGTTAGTCTCAATGCAACGGTGTAAAACTCTAGACAAATTTTATAAGCATGAATCAAAAGACGTGCCTTAAACTGAAAAATCATCCATAAATACTTCCATACAATGCTTTAGCAACTCACCAAATATGCTTACCACCCATCTCTGGAATGTACCGGGTGCGTTGCAGAGTTCAAAAGGCATCTGTCTGTAAGCAAAAGTACCAAAGGGGCAAGTGAAGGTAGTCTTCTCCTGGTTCTCTGGATCTATACAAATCTGAAAGTAGTCTGAATAACCATCCAAAAAACAATAATGGGACTTCCCTGCCAGTCTTTCAAGCATCTGATCAATAAAGGGTAAAGGGAAGTGATCTTTCCTTGTGACCTTGTTGAGCTTTCTGTAATCAATGCAGACTCTTCAGGAATTTTAAACTCTGGTGGGTACTAACTCGTTGTTTCCATCTTCCACCACTGTCACTCCAGATTTCTTAGGCACCACGTGAATGGGACTAACCCACTGACTATCAGAAATGGGGTAAATGATACCTGCCTGTAGAAGTCGACTCACCTCTTTCTTTACAACGTCCAAAATAAGTGAATTGAGTCTCCTTTGTGGCTGCTGTTGGACCAGTGTCATCGATAGAGGGGGGGGGGGTGAATATCGATCGTGAAAAACTCTCGAGGAAACTTCGTAAAACGTTCGATCTACTCAGAGCGTTAGTGCAGCGGAACAGTAAATAAAAATAAAAGCAAGACAAAGACACAGCGGGATTTATTTACTTGGTTCCCAACCCCCCAGGGTCAGTACGTCCAAGGCCTATGTACTAGGCGTGAGTCCACTATAGGTCTCCTTTCCGGAATTTCCGGAGGCGGAGAAAACCCATCTTACAGTGTACAATTACAACCACAAGTACGGAAATGTAAGTATGAAATAATAGACGCAAACCAAACAAAACAAGGTTGAATCCCGGCCGATCTGGACCTCCAAAGTGTCGCGCACTTCCTCCTGGAGCCTCCCGGTCGTAGGGCCTCATCTTTAGAGCGTTGTCATCGGTCAAAGTGATCAGAATGGTACTTAGCAGTTGTGTTTGAAGCAGAGGGGTCGAAGCCTTTTATAGGCTTCCTACGGGCGCCCTGGACGTTCGGGTGCCCCAATAAACCCGGTCAAACATTATCCCCGCGTCAACCTCGCCGCAGCTGATAAAACCTTTGACTAGGGCGCCCTCATGAGCGCTTATCTATGTTTCAGGCTCGAAACTGCAAATACAGCTTTGAACACGGGCGCCCCGCTTGACAACTATTCAGCTTCCACACTTAAACTGCATTTTCTCTGCTTTAGCTTGGGCGTCCCTATCATTGGGGGCACCCTAGATGCTTGGGGGCGCCCCCAACACTGGGGGCGCCCTGCTTCAATGCTTCCAGCAGGTTGCTTTGTCTTCCAATCTTGGTACCTGCAAGATACACAAACACAAAGCACATATACATATAATATTAGCCTTAAGGACTTGGTTCAGACTTCAGATCTCCACGAAACCCTAGGTCGAACCGGCACAAGTTCCCATCCTCGAGAACTCGCCTTTCACCTACTCCTTTCAAGAGACGATTGCCACCCAGTCCTTCGGGTGGACTTTTGCTTAGCTTCCGATTCTTCCGGACCTCGAGACGCTCAAACCCTGACCCGTCTCTACTCCTGTCCTTAGTCATCGCTCAGCTAAGTTGCCCAGTCCCTTGGGCCAAGACTTCATTCCCTAGCAGTCCTTCGCTAGGTGCTTAGCAGCCCTTCGCTAGGTCTTCGTTACCAAGCGGTCCTTCGCCTGGTGCCTAGCAATCCTTCGCCAGGTCTTCGGTACCAAGCAGTCCTTCATTTGGTGCCTAGCAGTCCTTCGCTAGGTCTTAGACTCCTAGCAGCCCTTCGCTAGGTGCCCAGCAGCCCGTCGCCAGGTCTTAGGGTTTTGATGCCAAGCAGCCCTTCGCTAGGTGCCCAGAAGCCCTTCGCCAGGTCTTAGGGTTTCAATGCCTAGCAGCCCTTCGCTAGGTCTTAGGGTTTCGATGCCTAGATTAACTAGGACTTTTCTTCAACTTAGGTTACTTCTCCTTTGCTCTCCTTTGTCTATTCAATGTATCACTAACTTAATGATATTGTCAGACATTAAAACACTTAAAGAGGAATATCATTGATGCAACTTGCACCAACAATCTCCTCCTTTTTGATGTTTGACAATAACTTAAGTTAGATTGGTTTAAAGGGGCTAACTTACTGTCCTTGGGAAAAAATGAAAAAAAATGATATAAGTTTTGACACTACATTTTTGATTTTTGGGAGAAAATTTTTCTAACTTCTAACTTAAGCACACCTCTCCCCCTTTGTCATACATCAAAAAACAAAACAAAATACTTGCACCATCAATGAAGATCTTTGGTTCTATTCGAAAATACTTAGTGCAAAATTTTTTTGACAGCATTGTATTTTGAATGGTATATTGTATTTTTGAAAAATGCATATTTTGAAAAATATGCTATGTACTTTGAAAAGTACTTTTGGAAAATGCAAAAATTTTGAAAGAATGCTATTTTGGAAAATATAAATATTATGCATATATTGCAAGTACTAACTATTTTTGAAAAAGATGAACCTTTGAAAAATCTAAGTAATTTTTGAAAAATTAGGTACTTTTGAAAAATATCTTGTATTAAGTACTTTTGAAAACATAATATTTGACTTGACTTGGTTTTTTTCAGTCTGACACCATCCTAGGAAATCTTGTTGACTACAAGGACATTTTCTAAGTGTCCTGGAAATTTTCCAAGCCAAGTAAATATTATTTCAAAAATAGTTTCATAAGTCACAGAATAGTAAGATGTAAGTTAATTTGGAAAAAGGTATGAATTTTTGAAGTCATAATACTTGACTTGGTTTATCTTCTAGTTTGACACAATCATAGGAACCCTTGTCGACTACAAGGAGATTTTCCTAAGTGTCCTGGAAGATTCTCCAAACTCAAGATAAACAATTTTTTCTTTCAAATTGATCAAAACCAGATGAATTTTGAAAATACTGGTATTTTTTTTAAATGTTAGTATTTCGAAAGAATACTTATGTTTTTTGCAAGATTTAGAAGATATAGTTCAAGAAAACATGTTATTAAATAATTCTTTCAATTTGACCTCCCCCTAAACTTGACTCAGTCCTGGGAAGCTTGTTGACCCCATGTACTCTTCCTCTGAGTCTTAAGATTTGATTCAGATCAAAAGAGTAATAATTTTCAAAATAATTTAAAACTTGTCAGAAGGTTGACTCAGACTTCCCCTAAATCTAACACGTTCTAGGAGTCCTTTTAGATCATGAAGTGGACCTTCCTCTGTGTGTTTAGGGTTTGTCAAAATCAAATGAACATCAATTTTCAGAAAGATAGATTTTGAAACCACAAGTTGGAAAGAAGATAATTTGGAAATCATATGTGATAGAAGTTAAGGTGCAGTTTTCGAAAAATATTTTTTACGAAAAGAACAAAACACTCCCCCTACATCCAACACCGTTTGACTCTATCTAAGTGTCTTAAGGAACTTTAGTGTTGTCCTAAGAGGCTTGTGTCTAATTGAGTGAGTCAAACAATTTATTAAAAGATATATTTTTTGAAAAATGTATAATATGTATAATCAATCAGACAGGCATGAATCCCATAAAAACATTATTATGTTAAAGCACTATTTTGAAAATATATTTTTAGAAAAATATTCTAATGATTTTGAAAAATAGTTTGAAAAATATTTTTCAATTCATTAGTCCTTAACATCTCACCCATTTTAGATGTATCAATACAACAAGCATGGTTGCCTTATAGGTGTATTGTGAGATGCTTGAATCATTTTTCTTAATTTATTATTAACTCTTAGATTTAATTGAAGCTTGTGTTAGATTTGAATTTGACACGAAGTAACTTGAATTTGAATTTCAAAAATTGGCTTCTAGGTCTTGGCGAGGCACTAGGCCTTCTTTGGTCGTAGCCTTATTGGATCATCAACCCTTTCCTTGACAAAGCCTTTTAATGAAATTTAATTTTCAAAATTATTTTTTGAAAAATTTTGGTCTAACTAGTTTGAGTCTTGGATCGGTAGCTTCGGCTAGTTTCACCAGTCTAAAGAGACCAAGTAAACTTGATCTTATTAGAATTGGCTTCCCTAACGTACTATCATCTCACCGCCACCCAATACTAGGTTGATCATGTTTCAATTATTCTTTTTTCTATAGCCGTTCTAATATATGCATAAAATTTAAATATGAATGACATGTCATATATTTAAAAGAAGTAGCAAATGCATGACATGACAATTATGCATGAGTCAAACAAGTCTAATCATTTAATTTAAGTTTCTAATGATGTATCAAATTCCCGATTTGATACATGTCGAGTGAACCCGCGAATATGTCAACCCACTTTGACATATTTAATGTTATTAATTTTAATTGTTATAGTTCGGGTAAAATTTTAATTTAATACAAGTTTAACTTGTTTAAGGATTAGTTGGAGATTACATTCATTAAGGATTATTTAACAATTAATTGATGTTGAATTAATTGGATTTGAATTAAATATGATTAAATAATTAATTAACTAAATTAATTTGAATTAAGTAGGATAAACATTAATTAAGATTTAATTTGAATTTAATTAAGATTTAATTCATTTATTTGATTTAAATTGAATTATTTGAGTTAATTCGAAATAATTTGAAATTAATTAAGATTTGATTTAATTTGAATTTAATTTAATTTAATTTGAATTTAATTTAATTTGAATTTAGATTAATTTGAATTTAAATAAATTTGAATTTAATTTGAATTTAGTTTAATTTGAATTTAATTTAATTTGAATTTAAATAATTAAGATTTAAATTAATTTGAATTTAATTTAATTTGAATTTAAATAATTAAGATTTAATTAATTTGAATTTAATTTATTTTGAATTTAAATAATTAGGATTTAATTAATTTGAATTTAATTAATTTGAATTTGAATAATTAAGATTTAATTAATTTGAATTTGAATAATTAAGATTTAATTAATTTGAATTTGAATAATTAAGATTTAATTAATTTGAATTTGAATAATTAAGATTAAATTAATTTGAATTTGAATAATTAAGATTTAATTAATTTGAATTTAATTAATTTTAATTTGAATACTTAAGATTTAATTAATTTGAATTTGAATAATTAAGATTTAATTAATTTGAATTTAATTAATATTTAATTTTAAATTTAATTATCATTTAATTTGAATTTAATTAATATTTAATTTTAAATTTAATTAATATTTTATTTTATTTTAATTAATATTTAATTTTAAATTTAATTAAGATTTAATTTGAATTTAATTATATTTAATTTTAAATTTAATTAAGATTTAATTTGAATTTAATTAATATTTAAATTTAAATTTATTTAAGATTTAATTTGAATTTAATTAATATATAATTTTAAATTTATTTAAGATTTAATTTAAATTTAATTAATATTTAATATTAAATTTATTTAAGATTTAATTTGAATTTAATTAATATTTAATTTTAAATTTATTTCAGATTTAATTTGAATTTAATTAATATTTAATATTAAATTTAATTAAGTTTTAATTTGAATTTATTTATTATTGAAATGATTAATTTAATTGTGGGTTTAAATTAATCATTTTCATTATTTCGAAAATTTCTTCTTCATCTTTATCTGTCTTTTCATGTTTTTTCTAATAATTTTTATTTATTTGAACCTTTGTAATTTTTATTGACTATGACCCTAATCTTTGAAAATTTTATCTCCTCCTCAACATTAGATCTTTCAATATCCTCATCATAGGTGGAGTAATTTGGGCCAGTAATTAAAGTTTTGTCATAATCTTCAATATTATGTATAATTAAGTTATTATCTAAGAGAATTTTCTCCTCAATATTATCCTCAGAATCATTCTTAAACACATCTTTATCCTCAAGATTTTCAAATCTTAATTCAGAATTATCCTTAGGATTTTCAAATTTTAATTCAGAATTATCCTTAGGATTTTCAAATTTGAATTCGGAGTTATCCTTAGGATTTTCAAATTTGAATTCGGTTTTATCCTTAGGATTTAATTTATCTGAATTAATGTTATCAGAGTTAACATTATTCGAATTATGATAATTTAATTTAGAAATTTTTGAATTGATGTTCTGGATTAAATAGTTAATTTTGGATATTTTAGTCATATTTGTATTTTCTAATTTGACATGCAAAGAATTAATTTTACTACGCAGTAAGTCTAATTTATCAGAAAAATTAATTACATTGTCACAAGACAGTGCAGGAACTTGTAACATTTTTGGAACATAAATCTTACGTACCTTCGCCGTACACTTATTTTTGTAGTGTCCGTATTTCTTGCATTTGAAGCATCGTACGTGATCCTTGTTTTTCCGGACTCCTGGAGCTAGTGTCTCCTTTGCCGCCGGTGGTGTAGATCGAGTCTTACGAGTAGGGCACTGATTTTTATAGTGCCCTCTCTCCCTGCATGTGAAGCATATAATATTCAATTTAAAAATGGACATTTTAAAATTTAAAGTACCTGATTCACCCGTGGCCTCCCCCTCAACTTCTGGTGTCGTTGCTCCGTCGGCGGTTAGTCCGGTTAAGAGCGGCTCGGCTCTGATACCAATTGTTGGTCCGGTGCCGTCGATAGAGGGGGGGTGAATATCGATCGTGAAAAACTCTCGTGGAAACTTTGTAAAACATTCGATCTACTCAGAGCGTTAGTGCAGCGGCACAGTAAATAAAAATAAATGCAAGACAAAGACACAGCGGGATTTATTTACTTAGTTCCCAACCCCCCAAGGTCAGTACGTCCAAGGCCTATATACTCGGCGTGAGTCCACTATAGGTCTCCTTTCTGGAATTTCCGGAGGCGGAGAAAACCCGTCTTACAGTGTACACTTACAAGCACAAGTACGGAAAAGTAAGTATGAAATAATAGACGCAAACCAAACAGAACAAGGTTGAAGCTCGGCCGATCTGGACCTCCGAAGTGCCGTGCGCTTCCTCCTGGAGCCTCCCGGTCGTAGGGCCTCATCATTAGAGCGTTGTCGTCGGTCAGAGTGATCAGAATGGTACTTAGCAGTTGTGTTTAAAGCAGAGGGATCGAAGTCCCTTTTATAGGCTTCCTACGGGCGCCCTAGACGTTGGGGGCGCCCCGATAAACCTGGTCAAACTTTATCCCCGTGTCGACCTCGCCACTACTGATAAAACCTTTGACCAGGGCGCCCCCGGACCTCCCGGGCGCCCTCATGAGGGCTTATCGATGTTTCGAGCTCGAAATTGCAAATACAGCTTTGAACCCGGGCGCCCCGGACGCTCCGGGCACCCCGCTTGACACCTATTCTGCTTCCACACTTAAACTGCATTTTCTCTGCTTTAGCTTGGGCGCCCCCATCATTGGGGGTGCCCTTGTAACGCCCGCCTTTTTCCCACACATTATGGTGTGGTGAGAAAGCGGCGTTACGCTAAACATACATGTACATATAAAACATCTTAATGCACCAGAATAATTTTTTTCTTCTACACAAGCTTTTAACCATGCAACTAATACATGAATCATCTATACATGCCTAAATTTGTTATGAACCTAGTGTCATTGGACATAGCATATTAACGACATGCATGGCATCATGAGATAACCATCCCATAGCTTATTCATAATCATCATAAGTAGCAAGTAACTTATCCATAAACATCATGAGTCTTAAGTCATTCATTAGGCATAACCATTATAAACATGGCATAGAATCTAAGGAGGTATTTCAAAACCCAAGACATGCGATATGTGTAAATAAAAGAATCCTTTGCCATGTCACCGCCACACACACACAAGCTCTTGCCCCTCCTGCTGCTTCCCTTAGTAACCTCTTACTTGATCTGCGGTACGAGGAAAATAAGACTATAAGCACATAGGCTTAGTAAGACCCTTTCCTACTCACTAAAATCATACGTCACTTAAACATAAACATATAAAGCATTTGACATAACATAATTCTGAACATAAAACATAAGCATAGTCTTGGCGTAACTCATAAGCATATGAACACCATAGCATGATTCTTACCATAAACATAATCCTAAAACATACTTAGCATGACATAATTCTTAACATACATGAGCATGAAACAAACTTATTATGGCATAATATTTAATATGGACATAAGCATAGTCTTAACATAAGCATAAGCATAAAAGATACTTATCATGGCATAATTCTTAATATACTTGAGCATGAAACATACTTATCATGGCATAATTCTTAATATGGACATAAGCACTGTCTTATCATAAGCATAAGCATAAGCATAAAACATACTTATCATGGCATAATTCTTAATATACCTGAGCATGAAACATACTTATCATTGCATAATTCTTAATATGGACATAAGCACAGTCTTAACATAAGCATAAGCATAAAACATACTTATCATGACATAATTCTTAATATACCTGAGCATGAAACATACTTATCATGGCATAATTCTTAATATGGACATAAGCACAGTCTTAACATTAGCATAAGCATAAAACAAATTTATCATGGCATAATTCTTAATATGGACATAAGCACAGTCTTAACATAAGCATAAGCATAAAACATACTTATCATGGCATAATTCCTAATATACCTGAGCATGAAGCATACTTGTCATGGCATAATGCATAACATGAATGGATGCATGAGTCAAATGCATATACATAAGGATGCTTAATTTAAAATCATACTTTTAACTACTTATACATAATCATAACATCATTGGGGTCCCCGGCTTGTACCACATACATACATCATAAGCGCACATCCCTAAGTAAATACGAGGTAGCTAGCCTCGACCCACTAGGGTAGGAACAACTACGGTAGTTCCAAACACCGAGGCGTTCTTAAGGTGCCCATCCATGTTGGACAGGTACGGTAGTCCCAGAACCGTGGGCAGCTACGGTAGTCCAAAACCGAGGCGTTCTTAAGGTGCTCATCCCTTGGACCCTTACATCGGTCCGATACAAGCCCATTCATAAAGTAAAATAACTATGCATGCTTCATCATTCATACTTGACATATCTTAGGACATAAACATAATCTTGTTACATGAAGCATGACATAAACATGCTTGGCGTTTCATCATTCATACTTATTTCATAACATCATTATGCCTTCATCATTCATACTTAAGGCATAAATATCATCTTCATCCATCTCCTTTATTCATAAAATATGACATACATGCATAATCTTGTCTCTAGGCATAAACATTCTCTTGGTTCATAAAGCTTGCATGATCATGGTACATAGATAAACATGCAATCCATACATGATACATTTCATCTAGCATACATAATCCTAGTATCCATCATAGAGCATGCATGGTAAGATACATATGAACATGATGCATACTACTTAAGTACATGGCATTCATCATAGAACATGCATAGACTTTCATACACATACATCTATTATAAGCATTTAACCTTCTACATTCATCATTCTATTTAACATAACATACCCCTACATCAATTACATATGTCCATGGTATATGATCTAAATATTCATGAGTAAAGCATAACATAGAACCTAACATACAAGATCGTGTTACATAACACATAAGCTAAGATTTTAGTAATATAAAGATCCTTACATCGTGCTTAACTATGTACTTACATCATGGTAACTTATAAACATGCATCCTTGAGACCTTAGCCCAATCCAAACCCTAGATTTGGGTCTTGCCCAAAACCCTAAGGGACTATAAATCCATAGAAAATTCACCTAGGTCATGATCAACATCCAATACCTTACATATCATGCCATGGAAAACCATTTGAACCCTTGATTGGATTTAACCCTAAATCCCAAACCTCAATCATGCCTTGGCCGAAACCCTAGAGGGGTAGCAAGCCTATAGGAAAAATTCATATAAGTCACTATTATTACCCATATTATATCATAGCAAAACATACTAACCATGCTTGAGGGGTTGAAGTTTAAACCTAACCATGGTGCTTTGATGGTAGCCGAAACCCTAAAGGGGTTTTAGGGTGCTACAAAACTTCCAAAATTATACTTTTATGCTTAACCTATCATGAGTAAACATTTGAAAACATAAGAGAGGTCTTTAACATGATTTTTAGCCCAAAGCCTTGCTTGGCCGAAACCTCCACAACCCTAACTATAGATTTCTCAACATGGTGTGCCAATAAGAACTTCTATCATGTTAAACAACTTGGAAGCTATCATACCACAGGTGAGGGGGTCTTACCTTCCCTTATCTTGGATATAATCCTTGAATAGAAAATAGAAAGAACCTTCTTGACCCTACACTTCTCCTTAGCCCTTATAGCCTAGTAGAAAGCCTTGAGTCTTCAAGATGGAGTCCTTGGTGAAGTTTTTTGCTAAGGGAAGAACCCTTGTGGGTTTCGGCTAGAGCAAGAAGGAAGGAGGAAAGGAATGACTTTGGTGGGAGAAGAGAAGGAAAAATGTAACTCCTATGCCTCTTCCCCTCTCACCAACTCCTTTTATACTTCATGAAGGGGGGCAAGTGAAGGGTCATGGTGCCTCTTCTCTTGATGACTCTTCACTTCCCTAAGCCTTAACCAAAATCCTCTTCATTCTCTCCTAGCACTCCCTTGCTAGGTGAATTGGTTAGTATATGCATGATGGCATACTAGGTCCAAGGTTCAATCCTTGGTGCATGCACTTTATTTTTATTTTATTTTATTTTATTTTATTTTATTTTATTTTTATATTATTTTCAAAAATTCCCCTAAGACCCACCCATAATCATACTAATATTCCTAATTAAAACCCATTTATATTTATATTAAATTCTACCTAAAATCCACTAATTCCCATGGTACTAGAAAAGCCCATGTGAGGCACATTAATAGCTAATTTCTCAATATATATGGGAAAAATCATGGATAATTGGGCTAAAGTTCATACTAGTATTCCTAGATTTCTTGAAAAACTATCTAGACATAATCAATATTTTAAAGAAATATTGAAAAAAAATTTTGGGTCGTTACAACCCTGGATGCATGGGGGCACCCCTAACACTGGGGGTGCCCTGCTTCAGTGCTTCCAGCAGGTTGCTTTGTCTTCCAATCTTGGTACCTGCAAGATACACAAACACAAAGCACATATACATATAATATTAGTCTTAAGGACTTGGTTCGGACTTCGGATCTCCACGAAACCCTAGGTCGAACCGGCATAAGTTCCCATCCTCGAGAACTCGCCTTTCACCTACTCCTTTTAGGAGACGATTGCCACCCAGTCCTTCGGGTGGAATTTTGCTTAGCTTCAGATTCTTCCGGACCTCAAGACGCTCAAACCCTGACCCGTCTCTACTCCTGTCCTTAGTCATCGCTCAGCTAAGTTGCCCAGTCCCTTGGGCCAAGACTTCAATCCCTAGCAGTCCTTCGCCAGGTGCCTAGCAACCCTTCGCTAGGTCTTCGTTACCAAGCGGTCCTTCGCCTGGTGCCTAGCAATCCTTCGCCAGGTCTTCGGTACCAAGCAGTCCTTCGCTTGGTGCCTAACAGTCCTTCGATAGGTCTTAGACTCCTAGCAGCCATTCGCTAGGTGCCCAGCAGCCCGTTGCAAGGTCTTAGGGTTTCGATGCCGAGCAGCCCTTCGCTAGGTGCCCAGCAGCCATTCTCCAGGTCTTAGGGTTTCAATGCCTAGTAGCCCTTCGCTAGGTGCCTAGCAGCCCTTCGCTAGGTCTTAGGGTTTCGATGCCTAGATTAACTAGGACTTTTCTTCAACTTAGGTTACTTCTCCTTTGCTCCCCTTTGTCTGTTCAATGTATCACTAACTTAAGTATATTGTCAGACATTAAAACACTTAAAGTGGAATATCATTGATACAACTTGCACCAACTGCTACCTCATAGGTTTAACACTTTCTTCCAAAAATATCCTGTGTATACAGATAGCTGGGGTGATACCTGGTATATCTGATAAAGTCAACCCAATTGCCTTCTTGTAATGCCTCAGGACTTGCAATAATTTCTCCTCCTGCTCTGATCCCTAATGTTGTGCGATAATAACTGGAAAGTTCTGCTCCTCTCCTATGTACACATACTTCAGATGGTCTAGAAGAGGCTTTAGCTCATTATGTCCCTGCTCAGTGGGTACGAGTGATCCTTGGGGCTCTGTGCAATCCCCTACACTACCATACCTGTGCTCTGTATCCTCTGAAATCTCAATAGAAGTAGGTGATCCTTGGGGCTCTGTGCAATCCCCTACACCTAGAACATCCTCACCAACTGGAAGTGAATCTGAAATAAACTCTGAATTCATCTCAGCCTCTGTAGCAAACACATCCTCAGCCTCCTCCACAGAAATAACTCCTCCAAAAAAATCATGTGAAACTCCCTCAGCCTCTAAATTTGTACCAACCAATCCATCCAAAATGTCAATGCTCATAATAGAATAGTCCTCTCTAGGGTGCTTCATACCATTAAAAATGCTAAACTAAACTACCGTATCTCCAATCTCCATCGAAAGCATACCAACATAAACATCTATCTTCGTTCTAGCAGTCTTCAGAAATGGTCTTCCTAAAATAAGTGGAGAACGGTGTGCAAGATAATCTCCCTCCATATCCAAAATATAAAAATCTATAGGAAATATCAGCTCCTTTACCTACACCAAAACATCTTCAATCATACCAGCAGGGTGGGTCTGACTCCGGTCTGCTAACTGTATCACCACACCAGTAGGCTCTAAAGGGCCTATACCAAGCATCTGGAATACTAACATGGGCATCACATTTATTGAGGCTCCTAAATCCAACATAGCATCATGGAACATGGTCCTCCCTATCTCACAAGATACAGTAAATACCCCTGGATCTTCACACTTCTAAGGAATGGAGTGGATAAGTGCTGAAACATTCTTCCCCAAGCTGACTAACTCATTTTCCTTAAGCTTCTTTTTGTGAACACACAAATCCTTCAGGAACATAGCATACTTAGGAATCTGTTTAATCATAGTCAACAAGGGTACATTGATCTCTACCTTACTGAACAACTTCACTAGCTCATTATACTCCTTAGCTTTCTCCTCCTCCACTTGCTTCTTAGCTTGAGTTTTGCGATGAGGGAAAGGCAAAGGGACTCTCAAATCATCCTCTTGAGCCAAAACATGAGGAGCTGGAATTTGGCCTGACTTCTCCACTGAAGTAGCTGCTGTGATGTTGGTCTCACCACTGATCTCACCACCATTCTCCACCAAAATCATAGGATCACTTGGTGAAGGGGTTGAGCTCGACCTAGGGGGTGGAACTTATTGATTTTGAAGTGGTTTCATGGCTGATTTGTGCTGGAAATGAAGATGATGTCCTGTTTTCATAAAATTCTGCTCTTGGACCCTTTCGAGTTGAAGTAACCTTCCCACTCCTCAAAGTAATAGCGCTAACATTTCCCTTTGGGTTGGGAATAGCTTGAGAAGGTAGTTGGCTTGATCCATGAGCTTGACTTTGATTTATCCCACTAGCCAATTGTCCAATTTGTTTTTCGATGTTTTGTAATGCACCAAAAATATTACCCTGCTGTGATTGTCGGAATTGGGGTTGTTGGGTTTGATTGTAGTGCTGAAATCGTTGCTGAAATGGCTAACAATTAGGCTAGAATGATGGTTGAATTTGCTGAGAATTATAGCCTTGAAAATTCTGATTTTGAAGTGGAAATGGTTGTGGTGATGATTGAAACTGAGTGGGCTGAAATCCTTGATTTTGTGGCTGAAAATTTTGGTTCCAAGGCTGTAATCCTTGCTGTGGCTGCTGGAATTGTTGCTATAAGGGTTGGTATTGTACCTGAAAATTCAAATTCCCTTGGAAACCTTGTTGAATCCCTTGAAATGGCTGCTGAAATGTTTGTTGGAATTGCTGATTTTGGGGCTGAAATTGCTGATTTAGCTGCTGTGATTGCTGTTGTTGTGGCTGAACATGCTGGAAATTTTGTAGGGGCTGCTGAAATTGTTGCTGTGATAGGTTCTGTTGGTAGAAAGAATTTCCATACCTCTTGGATGATCCCTCCAACCAGGGTTGTAAGTAGAGGAGTAGGGGTTGTTTCTGGCTTGTAATTGCCCCCTAACCAACGCCGCTATTGTCTCATCTTGTTGGAG
Organism: Boesenbergia rotunda; assembly: GCA_024364735.1. NCBI lineage: Eukaryota > Viridiplantae > Streptophyta > Magnoliopsida > Zingiberales > Zingiberaceae > Boesenbergia > Boesenbergia rotunda. The sequence continues at coordinate 20,362 of JAGFNQ010004561.1, forward strand.
GTTAGGACATGAATCTGAGTTATGTTCCTGACTAGAGCAAATACCACATACCCTCATCACTTGGCTTGATTGTGGAAATACCGAAAGATTCTGATTTTGACTCACATTATTCAGAGTAATTTGCTTCACCAAGGATGTGAGCTCCATCAATGAATTCTTGATTTCTTTCTGTTCATTTGACACCATCTGAACTTCATTAACTTCTCTAGTAGACAAAGATCTACTCCCAAACTGTTGTGAGTTCTTTGCCATGTTTGACATAAGCTCCCTAGCTTGGTCTGGCATTTTGTTCACTAGGGCACCTCCTACTGCAGCATCTATCATGATCCTATCCATCTGTAAAAGTCCCTCATAAAAATACTGAATAAGTAACTGCTCACTAATCTGGTGCTGTGGGCAACTGGAGCAAAGTTTGTTGAATCTTTCCCAGTAGTCATATAGAGTCTCCCCCACCACTTGCTGTATACCACATATGAATTTTCTGATGATTGCAGTCCTTGAGGCTGGGAAATATTTTTCAAGAAATGCCTTCTTCATAGAAATCCAGCTAGACACGTGCCCAGTAGGTAAATAGTAAAACCAGTCCTTAGCTGCTCCATTCAGGGAAAATGGAAAAGCTCTCAGCTTGATATCTTCCTCTGAAATGCCTTGAGGCTTCATAGTGGAGCAAACAACATGAAACTCATGCAAGTGTCTGTTGGGGTCCTCCCCAGACTGTCCTTGAAATTTGGGCAACAAGTGGATAAGTCCAGATCTAAGCTCAAAATCACCAGTCAGCTCTGGACAAGCAATGCTGGAGTACTGAAAGGTGTCATCTGGTGCTGCAAATTCTTTCATGGCCTTCTGGTGGTCTTCCATCTGATCAACTGAATAAGCTGAAATAGATTGAGTAGGAAGAATATCAAAAGCCTCTGAAACACTGAGCTGGTTCCTCCTAGCTCTGAAAGTTCTTTCAATCTCTGGGTCTAAGTCCTCTAGACCACCTCCTGCTAACCTGGTCATAAAATAGACAAATCGCAGCAAATGTGTATGGAAAAATGGAATAGATCAAGTAAATCACATGATATAGAGATAAGCACAAAAAAAAATGGATCAAGAAAAATACGAAATAAGCACACAAGCAAAAAATCAAACAACTCAACTAGTAGTTTCCCCGGCAACGATGCCAAAAATTTGATGGACCCGAGATATATGTCACGAATGTGGGTCTCAAATTTAGATATTCGTAAAGCTGAAAACCCTTTTTGCAAGCAAAGATGAAAATGTAGTAAAGGGGCCACAGGTCGTATTTTTCCTAGGGCGAGTTGAAGTTGTTTGATTCAAGCTCGAGTTTATGTGTCGTTGATATTTTTGGGTTTCAAATAAGACTTGGGTTTTGGTTGCAATCAGAAATGGCAATGCAATGAAAAGAAAGGAAACTTAACTAGATGAACTAAACGAGGTAATAGAAACTAAGGAACTTAACCAATATGATACCTAATCAACCAAGGCGACTTAACTTAATTTAGGAAACAAATCTGAATTCAAATGTAGCTAAATGCTAGCAAATGAATCAAAACAATGCTAACAATTTTCGATTGAGATTAATGTAAAAGAACAACTTGCTTTAGAAATCAAACTTAAGACAAACAAAACACAAGCTAGCTACAAAATTCGTAAACAAGCAAATGCAAACATGAATGAGAAAATTTAGATCTCAAACTAATATGCAGTGAGAAATAGAAGACAGGTATGAAAATGAAGAACTTGATAAATCAAATGCAATGATGCAGTAACAAATCAAGTGATGAAGCTAACACATGCAACTGAACTCAAGTAACTAATCAAGATTTCAGAAAAACTGAAGAGAAGCTAAGCTTTACTTGGCACAATTTCAGATAAGCTGAACTAGACTTGCTGAAATTAAATTGGTACGGAAACTGAAACTAATGGCAAGAGTTGATTAAAATGCTATGTAAATGGAACAAGCTAAAATGGAGATTCAGAGAAGGATCTAAAACTTGCCGGATACAAAATTCAGAATTCAAAACGAAGGCTGATACGCACGACAGAAACAGAAATTGATACTCAAATAGGTCGAGCAGGAATGCAGAATTGAAACAAAATTTAGCACCGATTCAATGCGGAGTAACTGATCGAATTGCAATCGTTCACTACACAAATAATCTAACTAACTAGAGTGCAGATTTGATAAGCTAACAACGGCAGAAACAAATCAAAAATCTATGTTCAACTGGATCAAAATTCAGAAACTGTAAATGGCACGTAGAAACTGAAATTACAGCTAAAACAACAGAAATGCATTAAGAAACTAAGCCTCGATCCATCCCTTAGCTCAAGATCTCCTTGTCGTCACACAAGAGCAAGCCAAGAACCCCTTCAGCTCCGCAAATCAATGGAAAAACGACCTCAATATCGACTCTGCTCACAGACTGCACCCAGCTGATGAAAACCCTTCCGATCTCTTCGATCTTGCGATGTAGAAGTACGATGAAGATTTGGTAATGATCAGAGTACCCCAGAGGACCATCCAGATAGCTCCGATGGAAGAAAATGGCACAAAATCGCGATCTAATCGATCGGATCATAGAGTTGACGTAACCCTCAATCAAACTCTGTTCTGATGCGAATCCAAGCTAGAATCTCCATGGAAGCTTCTTCCCAATGACCCAGATCCTGCTCCAATGTCGAAATCGAGGTGGTCACGCCTTCAAATGGAAAAAACTGCAGTAGAAACGAAGAACAATCGAAGAAACATGAAGAACTCGGCGAAGACACGATAGTGTGGTCAGGAGCAGCTGACAGTTTATATAGTTAAGAAACGGACGACTCAGACTAGCCAGCACTCATCGACGGTTGATACTTGTCTGATTAAGATCAAACTTCCTAGATCTTGATCAAGGGTCAGGATCTATTTCTCAGTGGCTTGGATCTTCCAAACTTGTAACGGATGGTTCAGATCACCTTGATCTTTGAATGGACGGTCTAGATTCTCCTGAGCTTGATCCAATTGTTAGATGATCTCTGATTTGGATGAAACCTTCAGATCTTGATCAGCCTTAACCCCAGCTCGGTTTGACCAGAAATTCTCAAATGGCTTAGATCTAGCCATTTTTGAATCGGACGACCCATATTAATCGATGTTTGATCACTTGATCCGGGTTCGTTTCTGACTTAATTTCTGACCCAACCTGACCTAGGTCCATGATCATTCCAAACCTACAAAAGTAGATCAACAACTTAATGGCAAAACAATTCAAATGTATCAAAATTTATAATTAGGTCCACAATGAATGTAAGTCGTAGAACCTAGGGTAAATTCACCATTAAGCAAGTAAAATATGGGTCAAACATGAATTTTAGAATCTGAAATGATCAACAAATTAACACTTATCAATAAGCAATCAAAATAATTAACAAACATACATAAAATGACAAGACAAAGAAACATGGCACAATAAAACATTGCCAAGGAAAAAAACAGAACTCGGGAGAGTTATACCTCGTTGTTTACCTCGTAGTCTTCTATCTTATGACCCTCCCCTCCTAGACGTCGTGTGGGCGATGATCTACCAAGACGCGGAGTAACCAAGGCACGCCAAAATCACCTTCTTCAAGCCTCTTCCTCTTTGGTAGCAAAACCCCTAGCTAGGGTTTCGACCACCCCTTTTCTCGCCTCTCCTCCTCTCACCGCCGGCCACCTCAAGCTCCAAGCTCTGGCTGGCCAAGAGGCTACACTAATAGGCTACTAGGAAGATGAAGAACGGGAAGAAGAAGTTGACCATGCACCTTGTAACGCCCGCTTTTTTTTTTTCCATAAGCGGCGTTACGTTAACATGCTTAGGGCATGTATACGTCATAAGGCAGCGGACTAACTTTAACTTATACATGCCCTATTACCATTCTTAACTTAATGACATGGGAACCTTAGCATACTAACTTTGAACTTAAGCATCATATCATGTCATACATAACGTCATATCATAAGGTTCCAGAAGTCATTATTCAAACATATAAGTAACCAAGGTGAAGTTCTAGCATAAACAGTAAACATATGGTTTCCTGGGCCAAGTCACTACTACACACATGCGTTCTTGCCCTCCTGCTGCTTCCATCATTGTCCCCTTGAATGATCTGCGATATAAGGAAATAAGACTATAAGCACACAGGCTTAGTAAGACTCTTTCCTACTCACAAAAACCATTCATCATTCATCATCTCATAATGAGCACATGAAACATTAACATACTTGGTGCTCTACTTAGAACATAACATCTTACATCACTTATCGTATACATAGCATGACATGAACATAAACATAGTAAACATTCTAAGCATGGCATGATACATGGCATAAACATAAACATAGTAAACATTCTAAGCATGGCATGATACATGGTATAAACATAAACATAGTCAACATTCTAAGCATGACATAATACATGGCATAAACATAAACATAATGAACATTCTAAGCATGGCATAATACATGGCATAAACATAAACATAGTAAACATTCTAAGCATGGCATAATACATGGCATAAACATAAACATAGTGAACATTCTAAGCATGGCATAATACATGGCATAAACATAAACATAGTAGACATTCTAAGCATGGCATAATTCATGGCATAGATCATTCATTCTCATGCATACTTCTTAACATGAAACGTAAGCATAAAATCTTATCAACATAGCATAATGCATAACATGAATGGATGCATGAGTGGAATGCATATACATAAGGATGCTTAACTTTTTAAAAACATAGTCTTAAATGCTTAAACATAATCATCATAACATCATTTGGGGTCCCCGGCTTGTACCACATACATACATCATACCGCGCATCCCTAGCAAGTCCGAGGTCGCGAGCCCCGACCTACTAGGGTAAGGACAGCATAGTCGATAGTCCCCGAACCGAGGCGTTCTTAAGGTGCCCATCCCTGTTGCACAGCTCCGGTAGTGCCAGAACTGTGGACAGCTTCGGTAGTCCAAAACCGGGGCGTTCTTAAGGTGCCCATCCCTTGGACCCATACTTTGGTCCGGTACAAGCCCATACATAAACTAAAATACTTTTCATGTTTCATCATTCATAAGACATTCATAGCATAACCATGTTACATAAAGCATGACTTGACACATGCTTGTCCTTTCATTGTTCATTCTTATTGCATAACATCATGATGCTTGTAAGGCATGAGCATTATCTTCATTCATAAACATGGTATGCATCTTCTTTCATAAGCATGACATGCATCTTTATTCATACAACATGGCATGCATCATTCTCATCATGAACATAAACATAACATACTTATCATGGCATCGTTCTTATCATGAACCTAACATAACATACCTATCATAGCATCATTCTTATCATGAACATAACCCTATCATTCCTATCATGGCATCATTCATATCATGAACATAAATGTATCATACTTATCATGGCATCATTCATATCATGAACATACACAATAACTTAGCATGGTTCTTAACATAACATGAGCATATAACTTAGCATGGTTCTCTACATCACATAAGCATACATAGGTAGGATTTCCATAACATTCTACCTACCATTCAAATACATGGCCTAAAACATAAACATTCATGGTAACCCTATTAAGCATGGCATCCAGTCATAACCTAAACATGAAACATAAAGCATGGTGCTTAAACCTTAGGGTCATGGTTAACATGATTCCTACCACATGCTTGATCCTATACATATAAATACTTTATGGTAAACATGAACCATCATTCTTTGAACCCTAACTCCACCCCCAAACCCTAGATCCAAGGCTTGGCCGAAACTTCTAAGGTGGAGTTCCATCAATTCCATAAACATGTAATATAGCATAAGGTAAAAGAAAAAACCATACCTCATATATGAGGCCATAGGAAGTCCTTGGGGCTCATGATTAGGGGTAACCCTAACCTTTAAGCCACTTTCCTAGGGCTGGCCGAAACTTATAAGGCCATGGGGGCATGGAAAAATTCCATTAAAACCCCCAATCAATCATAAAACACTAATCACATTTTACCATAGAGCCATTGGAGCCCTTACTTGAAATAAATCATAACTTTTTCCCTATTAACCCTTCTTGGCCGAAACTTATAGAGTCTCTAGGCCATGTGAAAATTCACATAATCACCCTCCATCACTCTTATATCATGACAACATATAAAAATATATATACTTGAAGTTTAGGACTCAACCCTAACCTTTGGGTCCTTGAGGTTGGCCGAAACTTATAGGGTCTCTAGGGTACCCCAAAAATTCTCAAAAATTGTATTAAATCTCTAGACATCATGAGAGTACATTAAAAAACATGATTTGGATTTTTTATCATAATTTTAGAACAAGAATCCCATGGGCCGAAACCTATAAGGTTAGATTCATGGGTTTCCTTTGGTTTTTCCAACATAAACATCATATACAACTTTCATATCATGTTAATCTTCAAGAAAAGCCATTATACCACAGGTGAGGGAGTCTTACCTTGGGTTTCTTGATTTTTCGAACCTTGAAAGAGAAGAAGATTGCAAAAATCTTTGGATCCTTGCCTCCTTGTCCTTGTATCCTTGGAAAACCCTTAGATCTTGGAGATAAGACCTCTTGTGGAGCTTTTCCAAGGGAGAACCCTTCCTTGGGTGTTCGGCTAGGATGAGGGGAGGAAGAGGAAGAAATTTCAAAGTGATGGAAGGAAGAGGTAACTCCCAAAACCCCCCTCTTTATAGCCCATTAAGGAGGTAAATGAAGAGTCTCTCCATGACCCTTCATCTTCTTCTATGCCTTAACCAATATCCACTTCATTCCCTCCTAACAATACCTTGCTAGGTGAGTTAGTTAGTGCATGCATGGTTGTCCAAGAGGTCCAAGTTTCAATCCTTGGTAGTTGCACAATTTTTTTCCCACTTATTTTATTTTATTTTTCCTAGTATTTTCGAAAATTCCTTAAAAATTCCCCCATAATTATGTCAATATTTCTTATTAAAATCCCTTTATATTTATACTAATTTTCACCTAAAATCCACCAAAAATTATGGTACTAAAAAACCCATATAAGGCCCATTAGTGCCCTTTTTCCCAATTTAAATGAGAAAACATGGATTTTCTAGGCCAAGGTTTGCATTAATATTTCTAGGTTCCTCAGAAAATTATCTAGATATGCTTAATATTTTATGTAAATATTAAGAGAATTTTCCGGGTCGTTACACACCTTCTCCTTACCAAATACCCATCGGAAACCCTAATCCCTCTCCCTCACCACCGGTGCCAAACAAAAGACAAGCCTCTATTTTTCCGACCGCCGGAAACCTCTTCCCTTTGCTCCTTGCTTGCGCACGCAGTGAAGAAGACAACAGTGAGGGAAGGAGAAGAGAACAGAGAGGAAGAAGGGAGAAGAGATGAACTCCTCTTCCACCTTTCCGCCAGCGCCGTTAGGTAGTTAAACCCACCGCCGGCAGCCCTCCTTCCGCGCCTCTGCTCCAAGCCAAGCACCAACCTGCTCCTCCCTCTCCTGCTGGTGCTTCACGCCCAAAGGATGAGTCGAAGATGAAGAGAATCCTCTTCTTCTTCCTCCTCCTTCTCACCAGCGCAAGAATAACCTAGGAGAGAGAGAGTGTAACAACCCGGAAAATTCTCTTAATATTTTTTTAAAATATTAAGCATGTCTAGATAATTTTTTGAGGAACCTAGAAATATTAATGTGAACTTTGGCCAAGAAAATCCATGTTTTCTCATTTAAATTGGGAAAAAGGGGCACTAATGGGCCTTATATGGGTTTTTAGTACCATAATTATTGGTGGAGTTTAGGTGAAAATTAATATAAATATAAAGGGATTTTAATGAGAAATATTAACATAATTATGGGGGGATTTTTAGAGGATTTTCGAAAATACTAGGAAAAATAAAATAAAATAAGTGGAAAAAAATTGTGCAACTACCAAGGATTGAACCTTGGACCTCTTGTACAACCATGTATACACTAACCAACTCACCTAGCAAGGGAATGTTATGAGGGAATGAAGTGGATATTGGTTAAGGCTTAGAAGAAGATGAAGGGTCATGGAGAGACTCTTCATTTGCCTCCTTGATGAGTTATAAAGAGGGGGGTTTGGGAGTTACTTCTTTCTTCCATCACTTTGCATTTTCTTCCTCCTCCTTCCCTCATCCTAGCCGAACACCAAAGGAAGAGTTTCCCTTGGAAAAGCTCCACAAGAAGGTCTCATCTCCATGATCTAAGGGTTTTCCAAGGATACAAGGACAACGGGGTTCAAGGGTCCAATGATTTTGCAATTTCCTTCTCTTTTAAGGTTTAAAAATCAAGATCAACCAAGGTAAGACTCCCTCACCTGTGGTATAATAGTTCCTTATGTTTTAGCATGATTTATTGGTTGGTTTTTGGGATTTGATGTTAAAAGAAACAAGAAAAGTAAACCAAGAACCCTAGGATATCCTATGGGTTTCGGCCACTAGAGGTTTAGGGTCAAAAATGATGCTAAAAATCTTTATAATTTTGTTTAATGTTCTCTTATGATGTTTAGAGATTAAATATAATTTTTGGAAATTTTTGGGGTACCCTAGGATACCCTAGGGTTTCAGCCAACATCAAGAACCCATGGGTAGGGTTTGGTTTAAAACCTCAAGTATATGTTTTATGTATTATCATGATATAAGGGAGATGGAGGGTGATTATGTGAATGTTTCACATGGCCTAGAGACCCTATAGGTTTTGGCCAAGTACCCTAATAGGGTGGAAAGTTAGGAATTATTTCAAGCAAGGGCCTCAATGGCCCTATGGTAAGGTATGGTTGGTGTTTAAGCAATTGATTTGGGGTTTTAATGGAATTTCTCCATGCCCCATGGCCTTGAAGTTTTGGCCAAGAGAAAGACTAGGGTTAAAGGATTAGGGTTGGTCTTAAGTATGAACTCAAATGTTTCCTATGGCCTAGTATGAATGTAGGAGATGTTGTTTGGGAAGTTATGGGAAGTTTCATGGACCTAGGGTTTCCTTGGGGCTTTCGACCAAGGATCTAACCTAGGGCTAGGGTTGGGTTAAACCTACCATGATTCTTGGGTATAGGTTATTAAGATGTATGTTTAAGTAAGGTGGAAGAAGTCTATGTTAACCAAATCCTTAGTTTATATGTCATGAATTATATGTTAGGTCATGAATGTTTGGACATGTGCCATGTTTTATGAATGATATGTATGTATGCCATGTCTTATAAATGATATGAAAGTATGCCATGTCTTATGAATGATATGTATGTATGCCATGATTTATGAATAATTTGTATGTATGTCATGCTTTATGAATGATGTGTACATATGCCATGTTTAAGAATGAAAATGATGCCATGTTTAAGAATGAAAAGGAAGAATGAAGTTAAAGTTCATGCCTTTAAGGCATAACGATGATGTTAAGTATGATGAATGAATGAATATGCTATGAATGATGATGAATGAAAAAGCATGTGAAAGCATTTTATTTTATTTTATGGGCTTGTACCGGACCTAAGTAAGGTCCACGGTTCTGGACTACCGATGAAGCTGTCCACGGTTCGGGACTACCGATGAAGCTGTCCTTACCCTAGTAGGTCGAAATTAGCTACCTCGTATTTACTTAGGGATGCGCGCATATGATGTATGAATGTGGTACAAGCCAGGGCCCAATGAATGTTATGATTATGTTAAAGTATTTAAAAGCACATTTTTAAAGATTAAGCATCCTTATACATATATGCACTTGCCACATGCAACCATCCATGTTATGCATTATATGTATGATAAGAATATTATGCAAAGTAAGTTTATGCAACGTATGTTTATGCCATGATTTCGTTTATGTTTATGCTAAGTTAAAATGCCATGATTTTATTTATGTTTATGCTAAGTTAAAATGCCATGATTTTATTTATGTTTATGCTAAGTTAAAATGCCATGATTTTATTTATGTTTATGCTAAGTTAAAATGCCATGATTTTATTTATGTTCATGCTAGTTAGAATGCCATGATTTTGTTTATGTTCATGCTAGTTTAGGATGCCATGATTTAATTATGTTTATGCTAAGTTAGAATGCCATGATTTTATTTATGTTCATGCTAGTTTAGGATGCCATGATTTAATTATGTTTATGCTAAGTTAGAATGTCATGATTTTATTTATGTTCATGCTAGTTTAGGATGCCATGATTTAATTATGTTTATGCTAAGTTAGAATGTCATGATTTTATTTATGTTATTGCTAGTTTAGGATGCCATGATTTAATTATGTTTATGCTAAGTTAGAATGACATGATTTTATTTAGGTTCATGCTAAGAATGTTTGTGAGGTTATGTTTATTATGTTATGTCTATGCCAAGTATTATGCCATGCTATGAATGTTTATGATGTTTATGTCTATGCCAAGTATTATGCCATGCCATGAATGTTTTTATGGTTATATTTATGCCATGCTACGAATGTGATTAAGCTATGCCCATGACATGTCGAATGAATGCTAAGTGACGATAAGGCTTTTGTTCTAAGTAAAGCACTAAGTATGTTAATGTTTCATGTGCTCATGATTAAGTGATGAATGGTTTTAGTGAGTAGGAAAGAGTCTTACTAAGCCTGTGTGCTTATAGTCTTATTTCCTTATACCGCAGATCATGCAAGGGGACAGTAAGGAAGCAGCAGGAGGGCAATGAAGCATATGTGTGATAGTGACTTGGCCACGAAACAAGATGTTTGCTCGTCTTATGATAGAACTTTACCTTTACTATTATGTGCTTGAATGTGACTCTATGACATGATGTTAAGTATGACATGATGCTAAGAATGACATAATATGATGCTAAGTATAAAGTTAATATGCCAAGTTCTCATGTTATAATGTTAGGAAGGGTAGTAAGTGCATGTAGGTGTAAGTTAAAGGTTTCCGCTGCATTATGATGTCTACATGCCCTAAGTATGTTAACGTAACGTCGCTTTAGGGGAAAAAAAAGCGGGCGTTATAGAGAGAGAGCTATGCAGGAAGGGTTTTGTGATTAATCCGAATTAATTCTCAATAAATTCATTAAGCCTTGTATCATGACCCTTATGGGGTATTTATAGGTGTAAGATAGGGACCATGTGGAGGAGTTGGTTTTTAGCTCGCTAATGGATCCAAACCTGATCCATTAATGGTGATCCATTCCACTAAAGAATCCTGTTATACTTCCTTACCAACCCCTATATTTTCATATGGGCTCCACATATTACAAGTTGTCCATCTCCCCGTGTTTGCGATATCGAATTCCCACTAATTAATTTAATTTACTGATAATTAAATTAATTATCCTCTTGATCCTTGATTAGTACCACTTAACCTTTTCATTATGTCGGACCATAATCCACTTGTAAGATTTGACATGACGATACTTTTGAGCTCACCAAGGGGGCATCATCATCCCAACTCACAAGGACACGGATTCTGTCAATAATCAATGACACACCATGTAGATAAAATTATTACCCAACTTACCGGGCCTATCGATCTAACAGAATAGATCTCGCCCATTGGTAAATCAAAGTAATAATTAATTAACTACATGTGCCCGTTATTATTTCGGGATTCAAAGATCGTAGTCCATAATATAATCTGAGATCAAATCAAATTTACGAAGTCAGTATAAAATTGGATGACCTCTCTTTTGGTCCTACTCAATGTACACAAAGTACACTAGTGTAATTTATGGTTAAGATAAACCACTCCAAATTGCACTACAACCATACCCATAGTTTGTCCAACTCCATCTCGGTTGGAAGCCTCTTTCTTATACTTCGGCAACTGATAACATGATTTTCTGTGAGACACCACGCACCATGTTATCCACAATGCCAAGTATCAGACATTTCGTGCACATACTAATATAAACATGCACTGTGTGATTTTGCGATCCTCATTATAATGTTGATGTATCCTAACCAAAAGCAAGGCTTTTAGTATACATCCTTACAATCTCCCACTTATACTCAAAGAATTTGTTGTTTTCAAAATGTCATACATCTAACCTCTTGATCCTTCACATGCCTAAAAGCTCTCGCTTACTAAGGCCTTAGTGAAATGACCCATCTAAGTCATCTTCTGATGTAATTTAGGCAACAACAGCTTTTCCTCTTCTCGGTGGTACTCGTGCTCTATGTGTTTACTCGCCTTATGGACTTGTGATTCCTTCGAGTTCGCAACTGCACCATTTTAATCACATCAAATGTGATAGTTCCCAGCAAACCAGGAATCATATCGAAGTCCATCTTGATGTTTCTAAACCATGTAGCTATATTAGCTGCTAACCAGGCCGCCAAATATCTAGCCTCCATAGTAGGGTCCATCACGCAGCCGCTACGCAACACTCTACTATACCATGGTTCTACCTCCTAAAAGTAAACACAAAACACAAGGAATACTTATATATGCCTCTATCTAGATTGGAATTATGTATCCATATAACACACAAGAGATTGGTCTGCCTGGTAAATCAGCATATAGTCCTTAGTCCTTCTCAGGCACTAATACATGCTTTTACCGCAGTCTAATTTCCTTAACCTAGGTTACTCCGAAATCTGTTACCTATGCCCATGGCACAATAGATATCTAGGCTCGTTTTTAGCATACATGAGGCTTCCTTTAGCCGATGCTAGAGGAACCGCCATTACCTACTCTATCACCTTTGATAGTCCAAACATCTCTCTTAAATAGAGTAGCTCCAAAATTGAAAAGTACAAAACTTTCCTTTGGAGGTATCCATGCTAAAATGAGTTAGGACAATGTTTTATATAAAGTTTGAGATAAGCACATCATCCTTGTCTGGAGATCCCTTAGATCTTTAATCCCCAAGGATGTGTCTTACTTCTCTCAAGTCCTTCACAATTGTGTGGACAACCGTACCCTTACGTCTAACAATATTCCATCATTGTTGCCAACCAACAAAATATTATCTACATATAGTACAAGAATACTACTACGTTTCTGTCACAATATTTATATACACAATCGTATACGTCTTTTGAATAAATCCATATGATTGGATTTATCTCTTTAAAACGGATAATCATAGGTCCAGGGATCTGTTTCATGTTCACCAAGGACCCAGCCCATAGACTCTCCAAGAACATGAATTCTCTAGGTTGATTAACAACCCTCCCACTATGATAAGGTCTCCATTGTGTATCTTCTGCGACACGAGGTACAGTACCTTGTGATATTCCTCTTGTACTCTTGGTACTAAGATCGGAATGTATCTCAGAATAGTTCTACTCATGGACTTGTGGTTTATTTCATAGTCCTTTTTCTAAGAATCAGACATTCGTTCCAATGAATGCCCTCTGACTATTAAACCAACTTATTGTTCCCTTAGGATAGCCTATGAACATATGCACTAGATTCCAACTTGTCAGTGTCTCTTTTCAGCACATGTGCTGAACTACTCATAATCTGAACATGCCTTAGACTAAGCCTTCGCTTAGTCCACATCTCTATGATTTTAAGAGACTTCTGACCTAGACAGAATCAAGCATATACACTGTCGTATCCAGGACATATTCATTTGAATAAATTAGGCTAATCTCAGAATGGCTTATCATTTTCCTAACTATTACCTTAAGAGGCCTTCTTCCTTCCATGTGTTGCATCATTCTGTTGGGGCGCACCAGGTGGAATGAGTTGGGATTGAATCCTAAATCTCTGATAAGTGAGTCCTACAACTATCCCTAGAGGTACTTTTCAATATGATCTTAATCATAATGACAAAATACATTTACTCTGATGTTTCTTCTGCATCAGACTCGAACTCTTTGATCTCATCAAAGTACTCAGTCTTGCAGTACATCAAGTAAATGTACTTTGCCCTTTGAATAATTGTTCATAAAATAAAATAATCAAAGATACCTCTATTCTTATCAGGATGAACCAATTCTTACATATCATGTCTCTATGCCCCTAGGCTTAGAACAAGCCTATTTGGTTTTGTTACCTCCCTAGTAAGAGTCAAAAGATCTTAAGGAAGACAAGTCTTCCCATTACCAATGAACCCAAGGGCTCATTGGTTGACTACTTTTGAATCCCACTAGAGGTTAACAAGACCAACCTTAGAGCCAAAATATATGTTTGGTTCTACTTGGAAGGAACCTTTCTCTTACATTAGTTTAGATGATAAGCTATTAATCGCATCATGGGAGCCTTTTGGTTTTATATACTAATTGTCTATCAATGTACTTTAATAGATAATCATTCTATTCCACTTTTAACAAATAAAAGCAATAGAAATATCTTATTCCAGAAAAAGTTCTTTCCAAAAACTAAGTACATAAAGGAAACTCTATGAAACCAAAACTATGTCAACCTATGCTAAAGACATAAATGAAATAGATAAACTCCCACTGCAAAAGTCATCTCCATAGCCCATCCATGTAGTCTGTAATATCCTCCTCAGCTAGCCGTCGGGTTTCCTGGAACCCCTGCACAAAAATGCAGACATGATTAGTGGCATCCGTATCTACACACCAGGTACAGGTAGATATCACCGCTAAACATGTTACAACGACACAAGAAGAAAATATACCTATGGTACTACTCTGACGATGGGGACAATCCGTCTTCCAATGTCCAGACTGCTTGGACACAAAGCACTTGTCTTTCGGCTTCTTTATGCATCCCTGAGGTCCCTGTAATTCTTTCTTTGCTCCAGCTTATTTCTTCTTCTTCTTTCCTTTCAGTTTAGAAGTAGAAACCTCTTGAGCAACGAAAGTCTGTGAACTCTAAAGAGAAAACCCCTCTGCCACCTCGAGTTCTGTCAGAAGCTCTGCCCATGAATATGCATGATTGTCCATATTGTATCTTAGGCGAAACTCCTCAAAACTCTTTGGTAAAGATAGGAGGATAAAATCGATGTGGGTTTCCCCATCAATTTTTGCTCCAAGGATTTCCATCTCCTTCAGCCAACTCATCATCCTGAGGACATGTTCCCTCACGGGCATACCCTCAACCAAGATAGTTGTCATCAAGTTCTTCATGACCTTATGCCTAGCGGTTTGATTATTTTGCCCGAAGAGTTCGTCGAGTATGGATATTTTATTACTGGTAATGGAAGAAGCCTGATTTTGATGACACTCAGTCGTCTCGTCTGCGTCTAGCCATTTCCTAAAATATTCAAACTCCTCTTCAGTGTTAATCTCGCTAGGTTTTTCGGCACAGAACTCGATAGGATCACTTTTGGGTTCCTCGGCAGTAGAGACAAAATCCATGTTTAATTCCCAATCCTTATCCTTATTAGGGGCATTTATTTGGGTTTCTCTTTGAATTAGGTCAAGTGGGTCTAGATTTATTTTAAAGCACCTGAGAATCACAACAATCACACACTTGAGATTTTGAAAATAAATTGACTCCTCAAAAACAATTTACTACAAAATCTACCAACACCTCAAAACACCGAGAATTATGCATGCCACATTAGTGTGGACGTATACGAATTCCACATTTGTGAGAGGGGATTTTACCCATTAATTTTACTATCTTGTCAACCTAACTTTTTGACTAGTAAAATTAATAGTTGGTCCTCTTCGGCCCTACAAATAATAGCAGTAACTCCGTTGGGGAGGATACTAATATTTGCATCTAAGTGTTTACCATTACACGACACTAAGAAAATTATTTCCAATTATGTGTCTTCCGTTGGGGAAGTATACACGCTCTTCAATAATTTTCTATAATCATTTCTAACCCAGTGATCTGCAGAACAAGCCTATCCGTTATGGAGGAAGGCACTCAGAGTCGACATGCGGGCTTGTTCGCATCACTTGTTAGATTGTAATGGAGGCCATGGGACCCTTAGGGTCCCTCTCCCACTTAGTTATTTGCGTTTGAGGTTTTTCACATGCACACACACAACAAGCACATAAACCAATAATAATAGTGCTATGAAAAAATCCTAGATTTTTCCAACTATTATGGCCTTGGTCTCCAATGCGCCT
Organism: Boesenbergia rotunda; assembly: GCA_024364735.1. Taxonomy (NCBI): domain Eukaryota; kingdom Viridiplantae; phylum Streptophyta; class Magnoliopsida; order Zingiberales; family Zingiberaceae; genus Boesenbergia; species Boesenbergia rotunda. Next base: position 36,371 of record JAGFNQ010004561.1, read on the forward strand.
CCAGTCGTGTCGTCACCTCGTCCACTCCATCCTGTCCATGCGCAAACCACCATGAAGGAATCCCCGAGCTGAGATGACTAGCTTACTTATTTATATCCATTGATCCTATACTCCACAAAGGAGTGTACATGCATTTTAGATCAAAAGTAAATAGAAAGCTTGGCTAAACAAGTGTTATATTTAATTACAAAAATTAAATAACCTATCTAGCATCATCAACCCTGAGAATTCAATTAATACACATCAAACACAATCAATCACATACATATCACATTAATGTCATAATAGTTGGAATCTAGTGCCTGCAACAGAAAATTAGCCTACGCACATCCAAAAAATATCCAGCAAAAATAATGTACATGATAATGTGCAGAAAAATAACTGAATCCTAAACACACAAAATCGAAAACCTTGCTTTGATACCAATTGTTGGTATGGCTTGGTGGTTTCCAAGACAGCCACGAGGTCGTAGCTGAGAGGCCTCTCTATGTCTACGGATTAAAAAATTTTAATCCGAATAGAGACCCATCCCTCTAACGACCGTTTCGTCGTCGTGTTAATTAATCAAAGTCACAACTTAGCCGAAATCATAGTTAAGGCTTTGTAACTTTACGGATTAATTAACCGCGGAAAAGACGATGGTTGGATCGCCAATTTTTGTGTTTGTATTCAGGGTTCAGTTAGTTAATTATTATCCTTGATAAGCAATCAAAATAATTAACAAACACACATAAAATGACGAGACAAAGAAACATAGCACAATAAAGCATAGCCAAGGAAAAAACGGAGCTCGGGAGAGTTATACCTCGTCGTATACCTCGCAGTCGTCTACCTTATGACCCTCCCCTCCTGAACATCATATGGCCGATGATCTACCAAGACGCGGAGTCACCAAGGCATGCCAAAATCACCTTTTTCAAGCCTTTTCCTCTTTGGTAGCAAAAACCCTAGCTAGGGTTTTGGCCACCCCTTTTCTCGCCTCTCCTCCTCTCCCCGCCGGCCACCACAAGGTCCAAGCTCCGGCCGGCCAAGAGGCAGCACCGAGAGGCTACTAGGAAGATGAAGAAGGAAAGAAGAAGCAGAGCAAGCTCCTTTTTCTTCCGAAATACCCGCCCGAAACCCTAATTTCCTCTCTCTGACCGCCGGGGACAAACAAAAGCCAACCCTCTATTTTTTTCGGCGGTCGGAAACCTCTTCTACTTGCTCCTTGCTTGCGCATGCAATGGAGAAGACAACAGTGAGGGAAGGAGAAGAGAACAGAGAGGAAGAAGGGAGAAGAGATGAACTCCTCTTCCTCCTTTCTACCGGCGCCGCTAGGTGGTTAAACCCGCCGTCGGCAGCCCTCTGCCCGCGCCTCTGCTCCAAGCTGAGCACCAACATGCTCCTCCCTCTCCTGTCAGTGCTTCACGCCCAAAGGATGAGCCGAAGATGAAAAGAATCCTCTTCTTCTTCCTCCTCCTTCTCGTCGGAGCAAGAATAACCTAGGAGAGCGAGAGAGCTAAGGAGGAAGGGTTTTGTGGGTTTTGTGATTAATCCGAATTAATTCTCAATTAATTCATTAAGCCTTGTATCATGACTCTTATGGGATATTTATAGGGCTATGATAGGGACCATGAGGAGGAGTTGGATCTTGGCCCGCTTGTAACACCCCAAATTTTCAATATAATATCATGACAATGCATGAAAAATGATGATAAGGAAATGATGTAAAGTTCATGCAATCACATTCTATGAAATGTCATGAAACTATTTTATTAATGAAATGTCATGAATGCATGAAATATCATATTCATGAATATGGAATATTAAAAAAAATATTATGGAATAATATTTTTGGAATAGTATGAAATATTCTTAATTTATAAAATATTATTCATATTATGAAATTTCATGATGGGCATGGTTTAATGGGATTTGATATGGATTAGTGCAAATGGTGATAAAAAGAAATGTAGAAAGGAGGAAGCAAGGATTGAACCTTGAACCTCCTAGTTGCACTCACCATGTCATAACCAATGAACCAAGCAATATTTCATGTAGAAGGAATAAGGAACATGCTTGTTAAGTGTGTAAGAGTGAAGAGACATGTCTTTTCATGAGAAAAGTATAAATAAGGGAAGTTGGAGTAACTTCCTCTTTCTTTCTTCTTCTTCTTCCTTTTCTCTTCTCCACCGAAACCTCCATCATCTTCTTCTTTTTTTTCCATTTTCGAAAACCTCATTCAAGGGTTCTAACCCTATGGCAATTGCAAGGAGGAAAGCCCAAGTGTCTTTGCCTTCTACCAAAACCAAGGAGTCCTAGAGAAAAATTGGAAGAAAAAGGTTTCCACATACCCTTCAAGTGTAGGGTACCCTACGATTTAAAGAAGATTAAACTCCAGCGCTAGGATGTAAGTATCCCCTCGCCTGCAGTGTAATAGTTATCGTATGTGTTGTCTACTTGATTGCTTGGAAAATGGGGACTTTTCCCCTTGGCATGTTTCGGCCACCCCCTTAGGGGAAGGCTTTGGTCCCTTTTTGTTATACTAGTAGACCCTTAGAATTTAGGGTATATGTATATGTGGTTTATTCAAAATATTGTGAACAAAAATCTAGGGTTATGCCTTTGTGTAGGTTTCGGCCAACACCCAAGGGAAGGACCTTGGTTACCCTTTGATGCATGTGAAGATCCCTTGGAACTTAGGGTATATCTATATGATGTGTCCTTTCATTTTGTGATAACAAAAGCTAGGGTTTAGGGCTTTGATGGGTTTCGGCCAAGGTATTGAAAAAGGGGCTAGTGAGAGTTGAGTTATCCTAGAAATCATTCATGCTTAGTGTATGGAATAATATTGTATACAATGTGTTTGTATAATTGTGTGTGAAGATTGGATGTCAAACAAATCTAGCCTACCCTACCCTACAAGGTTTCGGCCAACCCTAGGGGACTTAGGGTTCAAGGTTGTATGATTTTCCTTATGATATATCCATGCTTAATGGTATAAGTGAAGTGTTTGTAAGAATGCTTGAATGAATGTTTGATGGGAAAACCAAACTCTTTACTTGTAACTTTCGGCCAACCCTAGTTCTAGGGTTAGGAAGTATTTAATGAAATCACAAAGCATGCTACTAATTATATGATATGTGTATAATGTATGTGACCTATTTTGTTAGGTGTAAAAGCATGCCTTATAGCCCATGGGGCACCCTGAAGATATGAACTTGATGTGTTTGATAATATGCTTAAAAAGGGATACTCTATTTAAACTGGGATCAAGAGCACCCGAATGTGTGGTGTGTCCCTAGGGGATCAAGAGCACCCTTGATGTGTGGTGTGTCCCTTAAAGATGTGATTAAGAGTATCTTTAAGCATATACATATATGAGTAATTGCATGATAAATTACTTTACTTTGGAAGTTGTGTACCCGACTCGGAAGGGGGTCGTTAAACAAATCCAATGTGCATGTTAACTGAAGGTCATGGCATTGGTAGGACGGAAGGGTCCTGCTCTAATTAGATTGGTGGCTCGCTACCCCAACTTATTAGGGAACGCGCTTGATGTGGTACTACAACTGGGCCCTAGATGATGATATGATATTTTTAAGTATTACCTTTATGGAACCTTTTGAAAAACATATTTTCTCATTATGTGATGATCTTGTTCCGTAAAGCACTTAGAAATATTTGATGTGATGCTGATGAGACTTATGATCTATCTTGATATGATCTTGTGCTGTAGAGCACTTAGAAATAGGGTGATGTGATGCTTATGATGCTTATACTTCTATCTTGATTACCGTGTACATGATATGATGTATCGATATGGATTTTGCGAGTAGGCCCGGATTCTTACTAAGCATGTTTTGCTTACTAGTTCCTGTTATTTTTCTTATGCTGCAGATAGCGGTAAGAAATACTTGAACTAAAGGAAGAGGCAGAGGGAAGGCTAGAGGATGTGTGTGGTGATGGCTCGGGAAAGAAAGAAGGATTCTTATCTACCAGTTTTGTTTAGAATCCAAATTGCTTCCTCTAAAAGATTACAAGTTGTATTACTTGATATTGATTGTGTGATGACTATGTTTACTCTACTGTTGGTCAAGTTAGAGTTATGGAACCTAGGTCATGTTAGATAACTCATGCTACCTTTCTATTTATTGATGCCTTGCTATAGTGTTTAATTGGATTATTTACAGAAGGTTATGTTTAGATCATGCCATGCTCTATCTTGCTCAAACCATGTTTAGATCAGTGCATTGCGAAATTTAATGATCTCCTATTATGTTGTAAACGCATGTTGATAAATGATAGGTTTTTGCTCAAGCATGCTTACTACTCTTCTTGCATTGTAATGGTTCTATTTCATATATACATGCTTAACATGATAAATGATTTGAATGTATGGACTCGTAAGTAACCCCGCCTTTAGGGTAGATATAAGGGCGGGCGTTACAAGTTGGTATCAGAGCAGATTTTCCCTCCATCACACACACATCAAGCTTCCTCCTGCCGCTTCCAAGTAAGAAATCCTAACTCGCTTATATTATTTCATGTACAGTAATGATATTGATAGAGATGATTTATGCTTGCATGATATGAAGATGATTAATACTTGCATAACAAGTAAAGGTAGAATTAAGGCTTATGTAGTCATTTACTGTCTATATAATAGATATGGCTAGAAGACGTAGCAATCGGGGTAATGAGACAGCACCCCCACCTAATATGATGCAAGTGATCACGGACCTGCAGCGTCAGGTCACTGAACAACAACAGATAATAAACACTCTGATGACCTAGCAGGGGAACACTGCAACCCCGCAGGGAAGTCAGAATGCGATACCTTCTGAGCCTCCAACTGCACAGGCACGCCCGGACACTCTGGTCCGGGGAGTCCGACAGGAGGCCTATCTGATTCAGTGGCAGAGACTTAAGCCGGAAAAGTTCTCAGGCACCTGCGAGCCCTGGGATGCTCAGGCCTGGCTCAAGACAGTTGAGAGCACAGTGGAATTATTAGACTGGCCCGAGCATGAGAAAATTAAGTGTGTCTCGCTCTGCCTCACTGGCGATGCCAGGATATGGTGGGAACGGGTAAAAGCTAGAAGGTCAGTGGATCAGATGAAGTGGAAGGACTTCGAGTCTGAATTTCTATTCCGACAACACTGCCCTCGGGTGAGGTGATGCCCTCTACCCAAATGCTGCGTGCCGCACCGATCAGAATCGCAGATAGGGAACTCTACTGCGATCTGATAGTGCTTGATATGTCAGATTATGATCTGATATTGGGCATGGATTTCTTGAATAAATACAGCGCTTCTATCGAGTGCCGTAAACGAAGGGTTATCTTCCGACCCGAGACGGGAATTCTCTTTGAATTTATCGGCGAGCCCAAGAAGAAGACTGGCAAATCCTTATCGGCTCTGAAAGCAAGGAAAATGTTAGAGAATGGATGTTCTGGATTTCTAGCTCATGTGGTTGATACTCGTCCTACAGAGGACCCGAAGCTAGAAGATGTCGAAGTCGTATGCAACTATCCAGAGGTATTTCCTGACGACTTACCTGGGTTAGCACCTGAAAGAGATGTCGAATTTGCTATTGATTTGATTCCTGGTACTAACCCCATCTCGAAAGCACCATACCGAATGGCGCCGACTGAATTGAAAGAGTTGCAAGGGCAGCTACAAGAGCTACTCGACAAGGGACTTATCTGCCCTAGTCATTACCCCTGGGGAGCTCCCGTACTGTTCGTCAAAAAGAAGGACGGGTCGATGCGTATGTGTATCGACTATCGGGCATTAAACAATGTGACCATAAAGAACAAGTACCCTCTACCCAGGATAGATGACCTGTTCGATCAGTTGAAGGGAGCTACGATTTTCTCTAAGATCGATCTGAGGTCTGGTTATCACCAAGTCCGGGTGAAAAATGAGGATATACCCAAAACTTGCTTTTCGGACGAGATACGGACATTATGAGTTCGTAGTGATGCCGTTCGGAGTTACTAATGCTCCGGTAATATTCATGGACCTTATGAATCGGATTTTCTCGGCATTTCTCGACAGATTTGTGATCGTCTTCATCGACGACATCCTTAATATCCATTCGTAGTCCGAGGTAGCCCTGATATGAAATCCATAGATATGTCCTCCCATTTCCACTCGGGAATAGGTAGAGGCTGCAGAACTCCCCCAGGTCTCTGTGTTCTGCTTTGACCCTCTGGCAGGTCAAACACATGCTGATATAGTGGGCTACATCTTTCTTCATGCCGGACCACCAAAATTTGCCCTTCAGATCTTGATACATCTTGGTAGACCCAGGATGCATCGCATAAGGTGTTCCATGAGCTTTCCTCGAGTATCCTCGTCCGTATCGGAGTCGTCGGGAACGCATAATCGATCCCGGAAATATAAGACTCCGCTATCGAAATCCGGAATCCCTCGTCTTGCCTTCAAGAATTCTTGCCTGATTCTCCGAAGACTCGGATCAAGATTCTGCTTCTCCAGAATACCATCAAATAATGTCGGCGCAATCTGTAGGGTAGAAAGCTGTCCCGATATAATCTCGATTCCGAAATCCATAATTTCTTCCCTAAGGGTCGTGACAAAGCTGATAAAGAAAAATGAGCACATGATTTTCTACTAGAGCATGCTACCTTGTTGGCTTTTCCCGGATGGTACAGATCTCAGTCGTAGTCCTTGACCAACTCGAGCCATCGGCGTTGTCGCATATTCAGGTCCTTCTGGGTGAAGAAATACCGCAGACTTTGGTGGTCAGTAAAGACTTGCACTGAGTGCCATATAAATAATGCCTCCATATTTCAGGCGCAAAGACCACCGCTGCTAATTCCAAATCATGGGTAGGGATAATTCTTTCATGTTCCTTTAATTGCCTAGAGCATAGGCAATCACCTTCCCATTTGCATAAGTACAGCTCCGAGTCCCAGTTTTGGATGCGTCGCTATACATATCGAAACCCGTATCACTTTCGGGAAGAGTCATATAGGAGCGCTAGTCAGCCTCCTTTTCAATTCAGAGAAGCTCTTCTCACATCCTTGGTCCATACATATTTCTTATCTTTTCTTTGTCAGAGCTGTCATAGGAGCTGCAATCCGAGAGAAGTTCTCTACGAATTTCTGTAATAGCCTGCTAGCCCCAGAAAACTTCTGACCTCGCTGGCATTCTTGGGTTGGACCAGTTACTTACGGCCTCAATTTTAATTGGGTCGACCATCACTCCGTCCTTGGAGATAATATGTCCAAGAATGATACTTGTTCAGCCAGAACTCACATTTCGAAAATTTAGCATACAGTTGTTCCTTCTGAAGAATCTGTAATACTATACTCAGGTGCTCTGCATGCTCTTCGGAAGTCCTGAATAAA
>JAGFNQ010004562.1:0-138958 GCA_024364735.1 Boesenbergia rotunda
CTTGAATAAAAAATAGATTTTCTTTCTTCCTATGCAAGTTTTTGTTATTCTTAGTAGTAACAAAAAATTATCCAGGAACTGTACGGTTTAATCTCGATCCCTTCAATGAGCACAATGATGCAGACCTCTGGGAAGCTTTAGAGAGAGCTAATCTAAAAGATGTCATCCAAAGGAATCAACTGGGACTTGATGCAGGGGTATAGTTCACCTTATTCTTACCATTGCCTTGATATGCATTGACGTTGCTGTGTTTCAGTTTTTTCTCTGCAATACTACGAACGGAACACAACAATTCTTTTATTTTTTATGTTTACACTTATTGCTGAATGCTCAACCCACATGTCGTTACCCATTAGGTCTCAGAAGCTGGGGAGAATTTCAGCGTGGGACAAAGACAACTTCTGAGTCTTGCACGAGCATTGTTAAGGAGATCGAAGATTCTTGTCCTTGATGAAGCTACAGCAGCAGTGGATGTTAGGACTGATGCTCTTATCCAGAAAACAATAAGGGAAGAATTCAAATCTTGCACAATGCTTATTATAGCTCATAGACTGAATACCATCATTGACTGCGATCGGCTTCTTCTTCTTAGTGTTGGCAAGGTTTTTTCCTTTCACTTCGATTACCATTCAACTCGATGAATGATAATCTACTTGCAATTTTTTTCCTATTATCGTCAGATTATGATGTTATATATCCATCTTTTGTTTTGCTAAAGTCCTATGTTTTATTGTTGAGTTCTATTAATGCAAGGAAATTCATCTACAATTTTTGTTTATGATGACTTTCCCTAATTAGATAAGTTTAATAACTTAGATTTAAGAAGGTGCACTGAAGGTGACTAAGTAAACTCAACAAAATCCAAAGAAATTTACATGACCAACATATTTCTCAATGAGGCGACAATGGTCATGCTGACCCAAACTGTTGGGACATGCAATCTTGAGAAGTTGCTCAATCATTGGGCTAGTAGTTTGGTTCCATATTTTCAATTGCATGAAGACATTAGTCGGCAACAACAACAACAATCAAGTTATATGCACCCTCCTATACCATTGGACTCGATCCCTTATTGTATCCTCAATTATATTTAAATATTTTATTCTATTTTATCGTTGCTAATCAAGTCTTCTTTGATCTCCATTTACCTCTATTAATGTGTATATTTGTCATGGTATCATATCACCTAAGCTAAAACATTAGTCAACAAAGATGGAATTATTATTAACGTAGAGCTTTTTGTCATGAAGTGCCCTATTTTCTAACTCTTATGTCGTGCATTTTGCTTAAGATAGTCATGCTTTCATTCATTTGTTGTAGCTCAGTTTTCTTGTATCCATACCGACTTTAGGCTATGTGGCTAATGGCACAACAATAACTCATCTTCCACTCGGACGAGGGAACTCACTCGTTAATTTGTTAGACCCAACCGCCAAACCAAACTACACGCCCATGTTATAGCAGTTTTCTCACCTATGCTTATAAATCACCTCCATTATACCACAATTGTCATATGAGACTGAATTTGAATGCCAATCTCCTTTTAGACGCCTACACAGGCCCAAAACTCTATTAGGAACTAAGATGTCAACAACTTTTTGGATCTCATAATTCAGTCAAATCGCTAGTTTTTCTCCCTCTTCGTATGGTTAAGGCTACACTTATCGTTATTATTTCTCTAAGCTTTTGTTAATTCTATGATCCGGTATTCCCTGCAGGTGTTGGAGTTTGACACCCCCGAGAATCTTTTATTAGATGATGGAAGTTCTTTCTCCAAAATGGTTCAAAGCACAGGTTCTGCCAATGCTCAATACCTCCGGGTACTCATTCTCTCTTGCTCAGTCTCTTTTTTCTTGATTTTGTTGCAGTAATATCCAGTGCCATTTTTTAATTTTTCTGGTTCATCAAACGTGCAAACTATTACGGAAATACAAGAAATGTCTTATTCTACTATTCTTTTTTTCGATAGTTTTTTTTTCAAGATTCAGATGGAAATACAAAATGCTATTGGATTACAGAAACTGCTTAGTAATTTTTATTTAGTCCAATCTCAAATGTTTATCTTACAAAACTATCGAATGATCTAATGATCTTTCTGCTGTGATTCAGTTTTGATGCTTTCAAAACTGAATTTCGATCACTCGGTATTTTACTTCTTTCAGTGCAGTTTCATTGTCAACACATTCTTATCCTTTGCAAAGTCATACAAATAGATTTAACATCTTTCGAAACTTACCCTTGCCGACATTGAAATTAGATAGATATTCATGACTATTAGCGTTCAGATTTAGTTGTTTGCTTCTTATTCCATGGATGTTGTTTGTTGCCTATTCAGTCGACTTTTAAATCAGAATTTATGACTTTAATCTACAGAGTTTGGTGTTCGAGAGGGTGACAATCAATCCCGAAAAGAGGATATCGAGAGACTACGCATTCCATGATGGATCACTTGATTGGGATCAAACCTAAAAGATTCATGCAGAGAGCATGGCGCTTCCAAATCAAAAGAGAGATGCTTACAATTTAGCTCTCTGGATCGATTGGCTACGGAAAACAAATGCTTAAATGTTGTCATGTTTAGTTGATAGAATTATTCAATACTCTTCATCTAGGATATGAATGATGTTGTATGAAGATACTTTAGGTATTAGACTGTTTTATGTTGCAATTTTCAGATGAACAAGTATTGGAAGCGTATAAAGGAGAGTTTCACAAGTAAGCAAAGAAAGAACATGAAAGTCTTATCAAGATTATGCTATATTGCATCAAAAAGTGATAATTCTCACCCGAGAATATTAGATGACTGCCCCATAAGTCTGATTATATCATACGATCATATAATTGAAATTTCACTATAGCTCTTAAATTACACATTTCAAATTTCATAATGATTAATTTTTTTTATTTCATAAATCTCTTTCATTTTTACAAAAGATGCTGCCCTACCATTATCTCAGTCTCGGAATATTCCAAGGTCCGACCCGACCTAAATGAGCCGGAGGGGTTCACGTTGCGGTTCAATATAATTGAGATACGATACGCACCTCCACCGTCCAAGCGACGCTAATGGCAAAACCAACGGTGGATACTTCGTCTCTATGCCGACGGCCAAACCCAGCCGTCCAATTTTGGCGGAGAATATTAGAAGCAAATGGCTACTAATAAATATTCCCCAATCTCCGTAATCCACATCTCGTCCGACGACGGCGGCGAATCCGATCCGAGGCTCTTCCTAGGGTTTCTACTTTCCATCGAGGTTGGATCGTCGCTTCGAGGTACCTTCGTTGCAATTGCCTGTTATTTTTTATTCTGATCGCCGCCGAACTTAGTTAGGATTAGGGTTTGGTATTCGAAGAGTCCTTTTTGAAGCTTAGATTAGGGTTCGTTGTATGTTCGAGCTTAAAGGTGAGGGAGTTATTGAGGATTGTTGCTAGAATCCTCCATTAGTTTTTTTTCTCTGCACCGCCATCATTAATTAAGGTATTGCATCGGGAAGAAAAGGAACCTTTGTGGATTCGATCCACTTTAGGCCATAAAGGATCCTGTTTGAAGAGTAGTTTAGCTCCAAGTTCAACTCTTTTATGGCCTTTGCGTCTCCGGAGATAGAAAGATCATCACCGGAGAAGGTTGTTGATAGTCCTTGGGACGAAGATATTCCTTTGGCTCACGTGAAATCCCAGGTTTTATATTCTGCGCCGGAAGCAAAGTGTGATAAGAGGTTTAGCAGCAAATCTATCCCACTGGAATCTGATTGTGTTCCGTTGAAGAGAGGTGATTCCAAATCTGGAAGCACAATTGCTGATGGTTCAGGTTCTGGCGGTAAGCTGAGGTCGTTCACTGACCTGCCGACGAATTTGGTGTATGAGATTCTTCAGCGTCTCGACGCCAAAGAGCTTGGTGTTGTGTCCTGTGTCTCTACTCTGCTGAATAGCCTTGCGTCTGATCATCATGGTTGGAAGGATTTCTACTGTGAGAGGTGGGGTGTTCCTTTTGGTCCGAATGCCCAATCATCGAATCAGAAGACGTGGAAGGAGCTATTTGTTGACAGGGAATTTCGGAGTAAATCTTTTATGGGGAGGTTTTGCATAGATGTGCTCCATGGACACACTGAAGCTGTTCGGTGTGTATTTCTTCTCCAAACCGCAAAACTTATCTTTACTGGAGGATATGACTCTGCTGTGCATATGTGGGACATGGAAGAAGGCTTGTCAATTGGGGTGTCTCGCTCTCTTGGTTGCACAATTCGTGCCATTACTGCTGATTCGGAGCTCTTGGTGGCTGCGGGAACAGATACTTTTCTGCAGTGTTGGAGAGCAATTGAAGGCCATCCTCATCTGTTTGACATCGCAGCTTCCATGAACCACAACTCCAACTTCCGCCTCTGGGGGCACGAAGGGCCCGTGACTTGTCTTGCACTGGATTCAACCAGAATTTACAGTGGTTCGTGGGATACAAGTGTTCGTATATGGGATCGAGCTCATTTGAAGTGCTTAAGGACATTGAGACATGACGACTGGGTTTGGTCTCTTGCCCCTCGAGGAGGCACGGTTGCTAGCACAAGTGGTAGAAATGTTTATGTTTGGGACACCGACAATGGATACTTGACTACTATTATTCATAATGCTCATGTAGGTAATGTATATGCATTGACTCGAAATCATTCGGGGGATCTTCTATTTACTGGTGGTGAAGATGGTGCAATTCATATGTACATGGTTTGTGGCCGTTGTGATGACGATGATATTAAGCCAGCTGCAACTTGGATTCCTCACACTGGCCCTGTGCATTCGCTTTCTTTTGAGTTTCCGTGGGTCGTGTCATCTTCTAGTGATGGGAGAATTGCATTGATCGATGTGCAGAAGCTACTAAAGACGCTACAATCTTGTTCTTCAAGGCAACGTTACAAAGTAAAGCATTCGGCCCCAGAAGCAGTGGAGCCTCCCCAAAGGATGTTGCATGGCTTTGGCTGCAATCTTTTCTCTGTAGCAATTGGATCCGATCGGATTGTTTGTGGGGGTGAGGAAGGTGTTGTTAGAATCTGGAACTTCTCACAAGCACGTGAAATTGCAAAAAGGATTGAAGCCCTCAGAAGCATCAGGTTGGAGAACCGGATGAGGCGACGGAAAGCACAGACTGAGATGAGCGGTAACGGCGCGCGAGCTGATCAATGTTCAGTTTCAGCAAAAAAGAATCAACTGAATGCAGAACGCATCGGTGTTTGGCACAGCAAGCGCAGCTTAACCGGAAAGCTCAAGCCCTAGAGATTGCTAATCCATTCACTTTAACATAATTACTCTATGCTCGCTATAATATTTCTGTAGAATGTTTGTGCCCGTCTTTAAGTTTAGCTAGGAACATTCAATTCTCCATTGAATTGAAATTCTTCTTCACTCCCATTTGCAACTTTGATCAGCTGAACTTGATTTTTTTTTTTTTTGCACTTAACATTTTTGTTTAAATTGAATTATCTTTATAATAATTCTGTAGAATGTCTCTGTTTTGATCCAAAAAGTTGGCATCTTGTTCTTGGCTTCTTATTAATTCCTTAGGCAAAAAATTTACATATTTTCATAAATAAACTGAGAATGCCAACTGATTGGCTCCACTTTTGAGTTGAGAGGTTGATTTGGATGATAAAATATAATTAAATGCTCACTTTAAAGGGTTTTACTCACATAATTTGTGATTGTTGTTCATAATAAATAAGATAAACTTTTGTTTATCTTAATGAATTTTTTACAAACTTTATCTTAATGAATTTTTTACAAACTTTGAAACTATAAAATCTATCTATCGCGAACTTGGTTTATGCTTTTAGTATGATAGCGATTGTAGTTAGCTTGTAAATTTGCTGACTCAAATGTCACATTATACATCTTAGTCAGGCCTTGTGTTTGTGTTACTTCCTTTTACATTCACGTTTCTTATCTTCCTCTTCTGCCATAAGAAACAAAGCTTCTGCTATTGTGCCCCCTATTTGTCCATTACAACAATGGAAACAACTACTTGCTTCCTTGGTGTACTAAGCTTCAGCTATTGAGTGTTTATAGTGGCAATGACCCGATCTTCAACAATATTAATCTGTCTCCAAGTGTGCAACCGAAAGAGCATGAACTGTCGAAGTCACTGATCACCCAAAGGAGGGGAGGGTGTTGCCGATGTCGCTCGCCGTGCCTAAAATGAAGAGGAGAAACCCAGACGATTAGAATGGAGGCTAGGGGATGCAAGCCAAGTTTTTTGTGATGTGGAGAAGAGCAATAGTAGAAGTAGAATGGTTGTGCGCGCTTAGATGAGCATATCTTGACCATAAATACAAGCTTCTTTTATAATATCACTGAGATGACACTCTATTTTCATTAATGGTCGTCGTGTTCTAGTACAGGAAAGGTTTCATCGTAGTGTAACCGCTTAATGATATCTCTCGTACTTACTTTGTATTTGGTATAATCATATCATACTACGCGCTCTGACAATCCGGGTAGCATTTATAGTGCCCGCTTATACAATGAGGATCCATTGGGCCTAAGGACTGAGCCCATTCAGCATAAGAAGAGCCCAATTGAGAAGATTTGAAGAGACTCACCCAGGGAGGTGAACCGGAAATGAGCATGGAGTTGGCTGGACTAACCGGAAATGAGCATAGCACCGAATTTACCAGATGGAGGTGAACTAAACCGACTGAGTAGCCAGGTTGGGGCGCTGGGCAGGTTGAGGCTGTTGAGCCGTCGAGCCAAATGGAGATCAATTGACCCGATCGACTGAGTGGTAGAGGAACTTGCTGAAACCTTAAATTCCTATAGTAATTTACTAAAAAGCGCATTCAAAAATTAGTATTTATCAAAAGGTGTCCTATGGTTTCATTTTTACCAAAAGGCACATTAATTTTAGTGAACTTCCTTTTATACCCCTCCTGCTATGCACTGCCTTTCTTTTTCTCTCTCAATAACAAATTCCGAGATGCCAACACGTGATGTTTCATACTTTTATTTTAAAATAATATATTTAGAATCGGCGCTAAAAAAAACGTAAGGTCTACAGTAATTGAAAAATTATAAATAAATAATTTTTATCCTAATGTGCACGCATGCAAATAGAAATTCCTAATGTAAGATGTACAGTAATTGTAAAAAAAACGTAAGGTCTATAGTAATTAAATCATCTAACTTATTTAAAAATATAAATAAATAATTTTTATAATTAATTAATAGAAATTAATATATTAAATAATATTTAATAAATTCATTAATATAAAAAAAATAAAAAATTAAAAAAATTTAAAAAAAATGAAAAGAAAGCGTGGGCCTGAAATAAATTATTTCATGCCCACGCCGGATCTGAAATAAAAATATTTCAAGCCCAGCGTGGGCCTGAAATTTTTTATTTCAGGCCCACGTTGGGCCTGAAATCTTTTGATTCAGGCCCGACGTGGATCCAAATTATTTTTTCTATTTTAAAAATATATTAATATATAAAAAACGTATCAAAACACTTAATTTCAGATTCAAACACAGGGCCTGAAGTCATCCCAAGAGGGTCTGAAGTCAAATAACTTCAGATCCTATAAATAATTAATTTAATAAATAACAATTAAATATAAAAAAATATTTTTAAAATTAAAAAATTTTCAGTGCCCTGGGGCTTGAAGTCATCCGACTTCAGGCCCTCCATCATTGATATAAAAAAATTTTTTATAAAAATATTTAATATATAATTACATATTATATAAGAGTAGTTTAGGTATATCAGTGAGTTTAGGTATCGAAACATCTAATAGAAGTGGTCTATGAGATGAGATTTTAGATGTCGAAATATCTAATCTTATTGTATCACCAAAACCATTTGATATAATTAAATCCTCCAAATTTACTTTCATGCTTTTGCTTTGTTTAAAGATGGATAAGAAAGAAGCGTGTCGTTTGAAAAATCTGAAATTAGATGCATTTTTTGTTAAAGGAGTTCATAACTTTAAATACGACTTTTGAAATCTCTCAAACTTTTCGTCAGCACTAGATTCACAATAATTCTAATTTTAAAAATTTTATATTATAATTATCCATATAATATTAAGGATATATTCCAGATTCCTGATTAAACTGACTGATTCCAACCACCGACAATGAATGGCAGTCAACAGCTTATAGAGAAGCAAGCGTACACGTGTATCCCATTAGATGCCTTCTCTTTATAAATATTGAAGAATGAATGGTTCGTTCCGACGGCGCAGAGTTATCATGGGTTGCGGCCCTGCCAGGCTCCGGCGATCCATGATCCCGGTCGCCGCCGATGAGTCTTCTTCCGGCTCCTTGCTCGTCCGGCACGTAATTCTCAACTTTAAAAAGGTAATACAGCATAACCCGGAGCTGAAGGTGATCGCGGAGTCTTACAAGGACGCCATTATACCGGGCATCAAGAGCGACCTCGCCGCCGTCGCCCGAAGGCTCGAGGACCTTCTCTCCGTCATTTGTTATCGAGCTTTCGATAACGAGAAAAAGCAGCGCTGTAAGGTTAACGCTTACGCTGAGACCGTCGCCGCGCTAAACGAGGTCAGGAGCATGCTCTTACCCCATGATCTCGTGTCCGGCGCACTGAAGGAGGAGACGATGGGCCTGCTTCGTCTTCTGAAGGGCAGGATCTCGAGGCGGCGGCGGTCGATTAAGCGGCGGCGCAGAGTCTGCACTGCCGTCGTCATGGGCGTCGCCATCGGCTTGCTGATGATCTCCGTCGGGCTTGCACTAGCCGGGGCAGCTCCGTTGGTCATCGCGGCCGCCGCCGCAGCGGCGACGGCAGTTAAGACGGCGGAGCCGCTGGCAAACGCGGCGTTGGAGGAGGAGGAGAGGAAGTTGAAGGAGGAGGAGGAGGAGGTGGTGGAGATGATGCGGGACGGAGAGTGGCTGATGGTGCAGGAGTTCAATGGAGTCCAGCGTCTGACGGAAGAAATCATGGTTGAGTATTTGAACCTGCAGGCAAAACGCATTCAGGCGGCAGAGGAGGAGAAGTGTAATGATAGGGAACGTGAAATATTCGACGTGAACGCAGCGCGAACGACCACGTCCTCGTTCACGCCATGTGGGCGCAGGTTTCGGCGTGTTTTAATCACTCGCGCGTCGGCCCCCGAACCCTAAACCCACACGACTTCTTCTTCCTCCCTCCCTCCGCCGCGACTTGTTGCGACGGCGCCGACGGCCGAGGTTTCGTCGAACGCCGACGGTCGCGATTTGCAGTACATGAAGGCTTCGCTGCGGCGGTTGCAGTAGGGCACGAGGAATGGGGCGAGGACGGGCCGCGCGACGCCGGCCACTACAAGCAGTTCCCGGAGGAGGCCGGCTTCTTCCGGCGCCAAGGGACGTGGAGTACGAGCTACGGCGAGTTCTTCCTCGACTGGTACTCGGAGAAGCTGCTGGAGCACGACGACCGCGTGCTGGCCGCCGCGGAGGGCGTCTTCCGCGGCAGCGGCGCTAAGCTCTCCGGCAAGGTCGCGGGGATCCACTGGCACTACTGCACGCGGTCCCACGCGGCGGAGCTCACCGCCGGCTACTACAACAAGTGGCGGCGCGACGGCTACGTGCCGATCGCGCGGGCTCTGGCGCGGCGGGGCGCCGTGCTGAACTTCACGTGCATGGAGATGCACGACGAGCAGCAGCCGGGGCAGGCCGGGTGCTCGCCGGAGATGCTGGTGCGGCAGGCTGCTGCGGCAGCCGGGGCGGAGCTGGCGGGGCAGAACGCACTGGAGAGGTACGACGAGAAGGCGTACGAGCAGGTGGTGGCGACTGCCGCCGGCGCGGCGGAGGAGGGCGTCGGGCTTAGCGCGTTCACGTACTTGAGGATGAGCAAGAGGCTGTTCGAGGGCGAGAACTGGCACCACTTCGTCGCGTTCGTGAAGAAGATGTCGGAAGGCGGGAGGAAGAGTGAGCTTTCGAGGAGCGATCGCGGCCACTCCGATCTTTACGTCGGTTTCATCAACGGCGGCGATCGCCGGAGCTCGAAGCCAGAAGAAGCTACTGCGGCATCGTAAAGCTGGGTTTAGGGTTCGGGAAAAGGTTTCGGCTTGGGAGGAAAAGGTTTTGCGTCGGGGAAAAGGTATCGACGCTGGATAAGCGGGTTTAGAAGGTCGGAAATTTCATTTCCATTGATAGTGATTGGTCTACTCAATGTTTTTAACCGCGTGAAGTAATCGGCGCCCACGTGGAGTGAACGACGTGGCATCATACTGCGTTCACGCCGATTAATTCACGCAGCGTATCATTTCTCGGGAGGAGAAAGCTGTGCCGGAGACTGAGAAGATGATCATTGACGATGAGGTCAAAAACAGCTCGATATATTTGAAGGGCAAGATAACTGCATGCCTATGGCGACAAGGTCGAAGAATTCCAGTCCAAATTTATAAGGATGGTCAAACGTTAATAGTCTTGGCCAATGGTAAATGGTGGTAAAGTTGTTCTCATCTAATCTCAACATCACTCTGGGACGTTAGATCGTTTATCATCAACCCTTCTCAATTTATTTTAATGATCGATAAAAAAAATTTTATGGGATCAAATTGATCATCCCAAATTTAATTTATCTACTATCTAATTCAATATTTTTTTTACATATACAAATATACTTGAGTCTCGAACAAAAACTCTTGTAGAATACAAAATAAAACAGTATAATAAATTCAGTGTGATGAAAATTAGGCGACCATTTACTCTTAGATTGCTTGACTTTTTATATATATTTTGTAGGATTATCTATGTAGGACTCTACACCAGCCTTTTATCTGCCTTTTATCTGTTGGTTTGGTTAAATGAATTGGAAGTTAGCCTATCCAACTAACTACAATAAAGAAAAAGAAAGAACAGAATCTAAATTTATAAATTTAAGAATAATTAATAAATCTGTAGTTCTCATCGGTTAAATTTGTTAGGCGTTCTTCTTAATTAATTACCTCGATCAATCATTGTTATTTCGTGGGGCCGAATCGGTCATTAGGTTCAATTTATTTACTATCTGATTAATATTTTTTTTTCCGATCAATTAATCATTGTTATAGAGACCATCACTGAAATCTAGAAGAACCTCACTTCCAAAGGATGAATCAGGGGATAAGGATTACTCCCAAAGAGAAGAATTCAATTACTATTAATTAATTGATTCAATAAATCAATAATTGAAATATGCAATAATTAATTTAATTCATATTATAACTAATGTGATTAATCATTCAATTAATCTATATATCATAATTATCAATGCACTGATATTACAATTACCGATTAATTTTTTAATCAATTAATTAATCTTTATCAATGGATGAATCCATTCAATAAATTAATTAATCTTTTATCAATGGAATGGATGGATTCATTAATAATTAATTGATTAATTTTACCATTATATTTTAGAAATTCATTTAGATTTTACACCTTCAATTTTCACACGGATTAACAGATTAATCTTCATGCGAAGCTATCCATGAGTCCAGTTGGCAGGGCGAATTTATCATAAGACCCAAGAGGCCATACACCCATAGTTTGTAAAATCGCGATCCTGGATCGTACGATCCTACGATCCTATGCCACAAATCGATCCAGAATCGCGCAGAATTGTTTTTCGTAGCAGGATCGCAGCAGGATCGGTAGGATCGGACAGAATCGTATAGGATCGGACAGAATCGGAGCAGAATCGGAGCAGGATCGGTGAAAGCTTCAAGAGGTCATAATTTTTGACTCGGATTGAACCACGTGACCTATAATATATCAAATTGAAACTCGTTCAAAGATCTACAGGTTAGTTTTAAGATTGAATCCCAAAAAAATATTATTTAAAGTCTTTTCAGAAGTTCAGAAGATTATTAGTCTTTTTTATTATTATTTTTTTATCTTTTACAGAGTTAGTGTTAGGGTTTTAAGATTATTTAAACATCTATTTAATTATTTTTAGTTAGTTTTTGATTAATAATATTATGTTATATCTTTTTTCTAAGGGTTTTAAGATTATTTAAACATCTATTTAATTATTTTTAGTTAGTTTTTGATTAATATATTATGTTATATCTTTTTCCTAAAATGATACTTTTTTATATGTCTATTATCTAATAGGTTGACAATTAAATTGGATCATCTTGTAATCAATAGAATATTCTTGAAGTTGAACGTGATTATTATCATTATAGTGTTAATAAAAATTGTATATTCTTTCATTTTAAGGGTTTTTGTTAGGATCGTACGATTTTACGATCCGATCCTGACCGATCCGATCCTGACCCCAAATCGATCCTGTGTAGGATCGCGATTCTACGAACATTGCATACACCCTTTCAAAATTTTTAATAATATTATTTATATATATATATTATTTGATTTTTTTAAAAAATTATTTGTATAATTGGTTTAATGATAAATTTTATTATTTTAATATATAATTTAGAGTTTGAATTCGTCAGATGTCTAAATTTATTTTTTAATGATAAATTTTATTTCTTTAATACTCAATTTAGATTAATGTTCATCGCAGACTCCACCACAGCGGTTAAGACAGTGAAATCGCTCGGTATTGGAAAACAAAAAATATTAACTAGGCCATAGGGATCAAATTGTTGAGGCCTAATATAACAACTAATTGTTCTGTCGTTGTACCATAATTCCAGAGGCACCAAAAAAAAAATTAAAAATGCCTATGGAGGCGGAGAGTGGTTGATGGTGCACGAATTCATTGGAGTCCAGCCGCAGATGAAAAAGCTGACTGATATGAAATCATGGTTGACTACTATTTGGATCTGGCGATCGAAACGTATTCAGGCGGAGGAGGGGAAATTAAGCAGCGCGAAATATTCGAAAGGGACAGATAAATGCCTATGGAGACAATAAGATCGATCATGATCGAATGATAGAATATTCGTCAGTCAATCGGGAGCCTTGCACAACTATAAAATTATCATTTGATCTTAAGATTTAAGTTGCGAAAATAAACTCCTGTAAAATATAAAATGGCAATTTAGCAAAGGGCGTACGTAACAATCGGTAATTACCAACGGGCGCACCATGGTTTTATTTTCACCAAAGGGCGCACTCATTATAGTGAACTTCCTCTTACACCCCTCATGTTATCTATTGCCTTTCTCTTTCTCTCTCAGTAATAAATTCTATGACGTCAGCACATGCAACGTGACTTAATTACTGACTTTTATTTTAAAATAATATCTAATGGAATCGACGCTAAATTAAAAAACGTAAGGTAAAAATTAAAAAAATATTTCACTTTAAAAATTTCTCATCCAACGTGATTTAAAAATATAAATAAATAATTTTTATTTTTATTAATAAAAATTAATATATTAAATAATATTTAATAAATATATTAATGTATAAAAAGTTTTTGGAAACAAAGGATTTAAAAATATAAATAATTGATTTTATATTTGATTAATAAAAATTAATATATTAAATAATATTTAATAAATATATTAATGTATACATATGTTTTGAAAAAACTGACCGTGGTAGCTTTCAAGCCCACGCTGGGCCTGAAATATTTTTATTTCAGGCCCAGCGTGGGCCTGAAATTTTTTATTTCAGGCCCACGTTGGGCCTGAAATCTTTTGATTCAGGCCCGACGTGAACTCAAATTTTTTTTCTATTTAAAAAATATATTAATATATAAAAAAACCTATCAAAACACTTAATTTTAGATTCAAACGCAGGGCCTGAAGTCATCCCAGGAGGGTTTGAAGTCAAATAACTTCAGATCCTATAAATAATTAATTTAATAAATAATAATTAAATATAAAAAATATTTTTAAAATAAAAAATTTTTAGTGAGGGCATGAAGTCATCAGTGACTTCAGGCCTTCTATCTGAAATATTTTTCCTTAGGCCTGAAGTCATCCGACTTCATGCCTAAGGAGGGCCTGAAGTATGATGACTTCAGGCCCTCCATTAAATATATAAAAATAATAAAAAAAATTTTAAAAAAAAGGTATAATATATAATTACATAATAATAAAATGTTATAGGAGTGGTTTTTTGGAATTTTGAAAACTCATTATCAGTAGACAGGGTTGAGCTAGGAGATGAGATTTTGGGTGCCGAAACCTCTAATCTTGCCGTATCACCAATGCTATAGCATTGGTTTAGGTATATCAGTGAGTTTTGAGGAAAACACACTGATAGACTTACCATATTTGGAATTCTGAAAACTCATTATCAGTAGACAGGGTTGAGCTAGGAGATGAGATTTTGGGTGCCGAAACCTCTAATCTTGCAGTATCACCAATGCTATAGGAGTGGTTTAGGTATATCAGTGAGTTTTGAGCAAAACTCACTGATGGACCTACCATATTAGGAATTCTGAAAACTCTATATCAGTAGACAGGGTTGAGCTAGGAGATGAGATTTTGGGTGCCGAAACCTCTAATCTTGCAGTATCACCAATGCTATAGGAGTGGTTTAGGTATATCAGTGAGTTTTGAGCAAAACTCACTGATGGACCTACCATATTTGGAATTCTGAAAACTCATTATCAGTAGACAGGGTTGAGCTAGGAGATGAGATTTTGGGTGCCGAAACCTCTAATCTTGCCGTATCACCAATGCTATAGCAGTGGTTTAGGTATATCAGTGAGTTTTGAGCAAAACTCACTGATGGACTTACCATATTTAGAATTCTGAAAACTCTATATCAGTAGACAGGGTTGAGCTAGGAGATGAGATTTTGGGTGCCGAAACCTCTAATCTTGTTGTATCACCAATGCTATAGGAGTGGTTTAGGTTTATCAGTGAGTTTTGAGCAAAACTCACTGATGGACCTACCATATTTGGAATTCTGAAAACTCTATATCAGTAGACAGGGTTGAGCTAGGAGATGAGATTTTGGGTGCCGAAACCTCTAATCTTGTTGTATCACCAATGCTATAGGAGTGGTTTAGGTCGATCAGTGAGTTTTGCTCAAAACTCACTGATATACCTAAACCACTCCTATAGCATTGGTGATACAGCAAGATTAGAGGTTTCGGCACCCAAAATCTCATCTCCTAGCTCAACTCTGTCTACTGATATAGAGTTTTCAGAATTCCAAATATGGTAAGTCCATCAGTGAGTTTTGCTCAAAACTCACTGATATACCTAAACCACTCCTATAGCATTGGTGATACAGCAAGATTAGAGGTTTCGACACCCAAAATCTCATCTCCTAGCTCAACCCTGTCTACTGATAATGAGTTTTCAGAATTTCAAATATGGTAAGTCCATCAGTGAGTTTTGCTCAAAACTCACTGATATACCTAAACCACTCCTATAGCATTGGTGATACTGCAAGATTAGAGGTTTCGGCACCCAAAATCTCATCTCCTAGCTCAACCCTGTCTACTGATATAGAGTTTTCAGAATTCCAAATATGGTAGGTCCATCAGTGAGTTTTGCTCAAAACTCACTGATATACCTAAACCACTGCTATAGCATTGGTGATACGGCAAGATTAGAGGTTTCGGCACCCAAATTCTCATCTCCTAGCTCAACCCTGTCTACTGATATAGAGTTTTCAGAATTCCAAATATGGTAGGTCCATCAGTGAGTTTTGCTCAAAACTCACTGATAAACCTAAACCACTCCTATAGCATTGGTGATACAGCAAGATTAGAGGTTTCGACACCCAAAATCTCATCTCCTAGCTCAACCCTGTCTACTGATATAGAGTTTTCAGAATTCCAAATATGGTAGGTCCATCAGTGAGTTTTGCTCAAAACTCACTGATATACCTAAACCACTCCTATAGCATTGGTGATACAGCAAGATTAGAGGTTTCGGCACCCAAAATCTCATCTCCTAGCTCAACCCTGTCTACTGATAATGAGTTTTCAGAATTCCAAATATGGTAAGTCCATCAGTGAGTTTTGCTCAAAACTCACTGATAAACCTAAACCACTCCTGTAGCATTGGTGATACAGCAAGATTAGAGGTTTCGGCACCCAAAATCTCATCTCCTAGCTCAACCCTGTCTACTGATATAGAGTTTTCAGAATTCCAAATATGGTAAGTCCATCAGTGAGTTTTGCTCAAAACTCACTGATATACCTAAACCACTGCTATAGCATTGGTGATACGGCAAGATTAGAGGTTTCGGCACCCAAAATCTCATCTCCTATCTCAACCCTGTCTACTGATAATGAGTTTTCAGAATTCCAAATATGGTAGGTCCATAAGTGAGTTTTGCTCAAAACTCACTGATATACCTAAACCACTCCTATAGCATTGGTGATACTGCAAGATTAGAGGTTTCGGCACCCAAAATCTCATCTCCTAGCTCAACCCTATCTACTGATATAGAGTTTTCAGAATTCTAAATATGGTAGTTCCATCAGTGAGTTTTGCTCAAAACTCACTGATATACCTAAACCACTCCTATAGCATTGGTGATACTGCAAGATTAGAGGTTTCGGCACCCAAAATCTCATCTCCTAGCTCAACCCTGTCTACTGATAATGAGTTTTCAGAATTCCAAATATGGTAAGTCCATCAGTGAGTTTTGCTCAAAACTCACTGATATACCTAAACCACTGCTATAGCATTGGTGATACGGCAAGATTAGAGGTTTCGGCACCCAAAATCTCATCTCCTAGCTCAACCCTGTCTACTGATAATGAGTTTTCAGAATTCCAAATATGGTAGGTCCATCAGTGAGTTTTGCTCAAAACTCACTGATATACCTAAACCACTCCTATAGCATTGGTGATACTGCAAGATTAGAGGTTTCGGCACCCAAAATCTCATCTCCTAGCTCAACCCTGTCTACTGATATAGAGTTTTCAGAATTCCAAATATGGTAAGTCCATCAGTGAGTTTTGCTCAAAACTCACTGATTTACCTAAACCACTGCTATAGCATTGGTGATACGGCAAAATTAGAGGTTTCGGCACCCAAAATCTAATCTCCTAGCTCAACCCTGTCTACTGATAATGAGTTTTCAAAATTCCAAATATGCTAGGTCCATCAGTGAGTTTTGCTCAAAACTCACTGATATACCTAAACCACTCCTATAGCATTGGTGATACTGCAAGATTAGAGGTTTCGGCACCCAAAATCTAATCTCCTAGCTCAACCCTGTCTACTGATAATGAGTTTTCAAAATTCCAAATATGGTAGGTCCATCAGTGAGTTTTGCTCAAAACTCACTGATATACCTAAACCACTCCTATAACATTTTATTATTATGTAAATTATATATTATACCTTTTTTTTAAAATTTTTTTTTATTATTTTTATATATTTAATGGAGGGCCTGAAGTCTGATGACTTCAGGCCTAAGGGAAAATTTTTCAGATAGAGGGCCTGAAGTCACTGATGACTTCAGGCCCTCACTAAAAATTTTTTATTTTAAAAATATTTTTTATATTTAATTATTATTTATTAAATTAATTATTTATAGGATATGAAGTTATTTGACTTCAAACCCTCCTGGGATGACTTCAGGCCCTGCGTTTGAGTCTAAAATTAAGTGTTTTGATAGGTTTTTTTATATATTAATATATTTTTTAATTAGAAAAAAAATTTGAGTTCACGTCGGGCCTGAATCAAAGATTTCAGGCCCAACGTGGGCCTGAAATAAAAAATTTCAGGCCCACGCTGGGCCTGAACTAAAAATATTTCAGGCCCAGCGTGGGCCTGAAATAAAAATATTTCAGGCCCAGCGTGGGCCTGAAATAAAAATATTTCAGGCCCAGCGTGGGCCTGAAAGCTACCACGGTCAGTTTTTTCAAAACATATGTATACATTAATATATTTATTAAATATTATTTAATATATTAATTTCTATTAATCAAATATAAAATCATTTATTTATATTTTTAAATCCAACAGTTTGTTTCCAAAAACTTTTTATAGATTAATATATTTATTAATTATTATTTAATATATTAATTTCTATCACGTTGGATGAAAAATTTTTAAAGTGAAATATTTTTTTAATTTTTACCTTACGTTTTTTAATTTAACGCCGATTCTATTAGATATTATTTTAAAATAAAAGTCAGTAATTAAGTCACGTTGCATGTGCTGACGTCACAGAATTTATTACTGAGAGAGAAAGAGTAAGGCAATAGATAACATGAGGGGTATAAGAGGAAGTTCACTATAATGAGTGCGTCCTTTGGTGAAAATAAAACCATAGTGCACCCGTTGGTAATTATCGATTGTTGCGTACGCTCTTTAGTAAATTGTCGTTTTACTGATGTGTGTTGATTTTTCCACCGTGGGCCTGATAATATATCAAATTTAACATGAGTTAATTTTCCAATGTGGTTCTGATATCAAATATATCAGATTGAACATGAGCATGATATCAAATATATCAGGTTTAACATGTGTTGATTTTGTTAATAGAATTTTAATCACTTCGGAAAAATAAAGATAAACGAGGATTTCTTTGGACTCCTTGCCATATTAAAAATTCATACTATTTAAAATATATTCAATCGGACTTATTTATGTCTGTTATTCTGATCAAAATTTACGTATTGATTAGAAATCTCAAATTATAATAATTTTACTTTGTAGATTTTTGAGATGATAAGGAATTTAAATGTATTATTTTTTTTTCAACTTTCCTAACGGAGTGGTCAAGAGATTTAAAAAAATAATAATTTATTGTTCTCTTATTTTCTTATACGTTAAATCTTGTATTTCCGTATTAAGCCTAATCTTCTGATACACTGTATCAAGATCAAGTAGGAGAGAAAGGGATGGTTCTGATATTAATTCTATAAGCATGAGAATGATTCGCATGTAAATCGAACTTACAGTGATTGGTATTGGATGATTTCTCCTCTTTTCTTCTTCTTGTTGTCAAGAGAACGATCACACGTATACAAACCGATCTCACTCGGCCACAAACCGAATTCTCTAGAACGATGCTCTTGCTTCTTCACGATGCCCTGGATTGAAGTTGGACGCACAATTTATAAGGGGAAGAAAACTCTTCCTCTACCTCCATCAATGGTGGATTTGAAGGGTTGGAAGACGAAGTCGAAGGGTTGCCCTCTTCCTCTTCTTGTAACTCTAACATCTCCCACTTGTCCAAATCAGTCCATATAAGTCATCCAGTCACAAAGACCATATTAGAACATTCAATTCATACTTCAAAGGAAATGATTCGTGCGACAGCAAGCACACTAAGCAATAACTGCTAAGAAAGTTGTTACACTTAACTTAGCTGCTCTATAGAACGAATATGAGACATAAATAACTTGCCTTTATCCCAGATTAAAATTTACATCAATATGAACATCTCTAATCCCTCATTTCACTACTATGTTAAGAGCATGTTCGACATCTCTATTCAATACATTTATTCACAATCATATTTTAAGTACTCAATAAAAAATATAATTGGTCGACCAGTGAACAAATATCATAGATGTAAATTAATTTTAATATTCCTTTTTAGCTAGAATCTATTCATTCTAATCAATTGCTTTCCTAGTTATGCTCCATAGACCGAATCATCCATAATCAATAGGATACACACTAAAGTAGCAAATACCGATTAGAACTTCAAGTAGACAGCCAAATAGTCACTTAGGGTAAGATTAAGATTAACTTATAATCTCAAGGGTCTCACACAGTAGAGAAGCAGGGATCCATTCTCCTACTACCCTTATTGTCGCTATAGCACATGTGGTATGAATCACATGCTACAATATTTTTTTCTTTACCAAAAAGAGTGTATGTTTTTTTCTCAAATATTTTAACATCGTACATATTTCGATTTAGACATACCTAATGTCTAATCCAAATTCAACTTATGAATTCCAATCTGACCTTTAACAGGTTTAGTAAATGGTGGGTGCATTTACTTTGATCATTACATAAATGATCTCATCTTGATACAAAAATCAAGGCGACCTCAACTTATGAGTATGTCTCTATTTACAACTACATAAGCTGTCTCATATGTAATGGTTTTACCTCTATTTATGCTCAATAAACAGAGATGATTGTCCATGTGAGTAGACTAATCTTAACCTACCAACATGCTTATCGAGACTTTTATCCAAATGTAACAAATACATTTACACTGAATAGATCGTGATATTTCATATATAACTAATTATGTTATATTTTTCGAAGTCCCAAAGACTTCATATGTCCTTGAAATGACTCTTTAGTCAATGACTTAGTAAAAAGATTTGCAAGCATAACACGTTTAGAGATATACTCAAGAATTATATTTTTCTTTTCGACAATATCCCTTATGCTTGCCTTTGCTATGATTATCACAGTACACTGTAATAGAACTCTTACTGTCATCAACAGTCCTCAGATACATCAAGAACCTTCTCAACCAAATAACTTCTTGTGCAGCGCTACACAAGCCTATTTCGACAGTGCTACATAAGCCTGTTTCTTGCTGTTATATGAGATGCTGCCACCATTCAGCAAGAAAGTATAGCCAAATGCGGATTTTATGTCGTCAAGGTCCCTTGCCCAATCTGCATCTGTGTAGCCCTTCAGACTCAACTTTGATCCTTGGAAGCAAAGACAATAATCCGTTGTTCCTTTAAGATATCTGAATATCCTTTTCACTGCTTGTCAGTGTCTCAATCCTGGGTTTGACGGGAAACGACTAACTAAGCCAACAACATAGCTTATATCAGAACGAGTACACAACATAGTGTATATCAAACTACCAATAGCACTAGCATATGATTTTTTCTTCATATCAACTATCTCTTCAGGAGTCTTGGGAGACATATTTTTGCTCAGAACAATATCTTTCACTATAGGCATTTGTTCAACGTTGCAATCCAACATATTAAAGTGTTGTAGCATCTTAGTGATGTAAGGTTCTTGGGACAAACCCAAAAGTCTTTTTGATCGTTCATGAATGATCTGTACTCCTAAGATGTACTTAGCTTCTCCCATATCTATTATGTCAAATTGTGATGAAAGCCAAGACTTGACTTCAATCACAAACTTTAGGTTGCTTCCAGTAGTTAGCATATCATCAACATATAATGATAAAATGACAAACTTTCCTTTATCATTCCTTAGGTAACCACAATGATCCTCATTGATCATTTCGAAACCATAAGACAAAATGACTGCATTGAATCTTATGTTACATTGTCTTGACGCCTGTTTTAGCCCATACGTAGACTTATTAAGTTTACATACTTTATTCTCTTGGCTCTCAACTATATAATCTTCTGGTCGTGTCATATAGATTTCTTCGTCAAGATTACCATTAAGGAAAACCGTCTTTACATCCATTTGATGTAATTCTAAGTCAAAATGTGCTACTATAGCTAGGATGACTGATAAGTACCATTTTATTGATTATTTTAGTTGCTAAAATTCATGTTTGACTTGCTTAATTGTGAATTTACCCTAGGTTTTAGAACTTACTTTTATTTTGGACTTAATTGTAAATTTATACATATTTGGATTATTTGGCCACTAAATTTTTGATCTATTTTGTAGGCATGAAAGGTTCATGGACCTAGGACATACCGGGTCAAACTTGAGTAGGAAGTAGACCCGGATCGAGTTATCAAGCTTCCGATTAATCTGGGTCGTCCGATTCAAAAGCGGCTAGATCTGAGCCATCTAGGACCATCTGAAGCAATCCGAGTTAGGGTTAGGGTTGATCAAGCAATCTGATCAAGATCTGAAGGTTTCATCCCAATCAGAGTTCATTCAACCGTTGGATCAAGCTCAGAGGGTTCTAGATCGTCCATTCAAAGATTGGGTTGATCTGAACCATCCGTTGCACATCTGGAGGATCCGAGCTACCACGAGGCAGATCCTGACTCCTGATCATCATCATCAAAGTTTGGATTAAATCAGAGCAAGATCAGCTGTTGGATTTCCCCAAATCAATCTGGGCCGTTCATTTCTAATTACTTAAGGAAAATTTCGCCACACTTCTCCTCATCGCGTCTTCGCCGCAGTTTTCGTTTCTTCGTTTTGTTCTTCAATTGTTCTTCAGATTTTCTTCAATCCGAGGTGCGGCCACCTCAATTTCTTCACTAGATCATGTTCTAGGTCATTAGGAAGACTCATCCGTGAAGTTTCCAGCCTCAATTTGCCCAAGAAACAGGGCTGTTGAGAGGTTTCCGCAGTTCTTCCATTTGCTGACTTCGGATCGGCTGTGTGATGAACCCAAAATGACTGTCACGAATGTGGGTCTCAAATTTAGATATTTATAAAGTGCTGGAAACCCTTTTTGCAATCAAAGAAGAAAAACGTAGTGAAGGGGCCACAGGTCGTATTTTTCCAAGGGCCAGTTCAAGTTGTGTGATTCGAGCTTGCGTTTATGTGTCGTTAATGTTTTTGGGTTTTCAAATAAAATCTGGGATTTGTGGGCTGTGATCGAAAATTAAATTGCAATTGAGAATGAAAACGAAATAGAAATAAGGGAAAATGAGCAATGGAACTAAACAAGGAGATGGCACCTAGTCCTCAACCTAATGTTAAACCAAAGCAAACAAGGAACTAAACCTAGTACTCCACTTAACCGCAAGTTAGGAAGCTTACAAATGCAAGGAAAATTCAGGGAATCTAAAGGAGATATCAATAGAATTCAAGAAGTTATTTTATACCATAAAAACAAGTGAAAACTGATGTAAACAGATTTCCCAAACAGCTTGGCAAACAAGCTGAATTTGTTGTGCCAAGCTCTGATATTTTTGTGCTAAAACTGATTCTAACAGTTCGGAATTTCAGCTGATCAACTGCAAGGTTGAAAGACAAACTATCAATGAAAAACGTGGCAAGAATGAATGAAGACAACAGTCCTAAAGTAGTCACTTAAGACACAAACCAAAACTAAACTTGAATGTTCAGAAATTTCAGAAATGCTGCGCTACATAAAAGAAAATTCAGAAACAATTCTGGACCACTTAGATTACTGAATTCACGCCCTAAATGTGATCTCTAAATGAAGGGAATAAACCAAACACTAGCAATCTGAAAACAAGCTAAAAGGGAACTCGAAACTGAACTAAAATTCAGAATTGGGCAGAAATGCTGATACGCAAGGTTTGGCTAGGAAACACATTGAATTTTTGGATTACCAAGCTAAACAATGATTCCGAATTGAAGCTAATGTCTAAACAAACGTAGACTATCTAAATTAGCTCACTAAGAATGCAACAAACTAAAAAAATTCTGACATTGAAATGCAATTGCAGTTATGAAATGGCACGCAAACAAGGAATTGGCACGCAACAGTTTAAGCTACATTGAAACTGAAATTTAACTCCAACTATCACCAAACAGGTTCCTAACTTACTGAACTCGAAGATTAACAACCTAATTAAGCTCAAACAACTCAGAATTACAAACTAACATAGCTGAAAACTGAAATTCGCAGGAAACAAGACAGAATTGCTGAATAGAAATTACATGCTAGGAAATTACAACTAAAACACAAAGAAATGCACTTAAACTAAGACTCGACCAATCCTTGATTCAAAACCACCTTGTTCGTCACGCAAGGGCAAGCCAAGAACCCCTTAAACTCGCAAATCAGTGGAAGAATGACTCAAACTTCAGATCTGCTCCCAGATTGCACCAAACTGGAATGATCCAATCGATTTCCACGATCTCGCGATTCCAAGGGTGGATGATGATTTGATGCTGATCAAAGAATACCAGAGGACCCTCTAGTAAGCTTCAATTGCAGAAATTGGCACGCGATCGTGATTGAATCGATCAAATTGCAGAAACTGCTGAAACCCTCACACAACTCTGCTCCAAGGCACTTCTGAGCTTAAATCTCCGCTGAAACCCTCTTCCAAAGATCCAGATCTTGCTTCAGGATCGAGATCGAGTTGTCCACGCCTCTGATGGAAGAAATTTAGAAGAAAACCATGAAGAAATGAAGAAGAACGAGAAGAAGAACGAGGAAGAACTCAGCTGAAGAATGAGGTCGCGACATCAGATCTGAACAGGGCTTCGGTTTAAGTAGTTAATGAAGCGGACGGCTGAGATTGATTTCACTTCATCCAACGGTGGATTGTTGTCCGATTTGATTCAAATTTTCCAGATCTTGATCAGAAGTCAAGATCATCCTCGTGGTAGCTCGGATCTGCCAGATCTTCAACGGATGATCCAGATCACCTTGATCTTTGTATGGATGGTTTAGAACACTCCGATCATGATCCAACGGCTAGATAGTCTCTGATTTAGCTGAAACTCTCGGATCTTGATCTGATCACTTGATTAGCCTTAATCCCAGCTCGGATTGATCAAAAGTTCTCAGATGGTCTAGATCTATCCGTTCTCTCATCGGACGGTCCAAATTAGTTGACGCTTGATTCCTTGGATCTAATCCACTTTCAACTCAACTTTGACCCATCATTACCTAGGTCCCTGATCATTTGAAGCCTTCAAAAGTAGATCAAAAATTTAGTGACAAAACAACCCAAATATAACAAGATTTACATTTAGGTCCAAAAAGGGTATAAATTCTAAAACCTAGGCAAATCCACAATTACACAAGTAAAATATGGGTCAAACACAGATTTAAACATATAAAATGATCAACAAAATGACACTTATCACTGTGCTCCAATTCCTTCCATCTGAGCTATCTAGAGGGGTTCCCTAGAGTGCTCGGAGCATCCCCAACTCACCATTGCACGCGGACGCAGTTAAATCCAAGAAATCGAATGGAAATTTCAGATTTGAGCAAGCTGAGCTGGTTTTGATCGCAGGTTGAGTTTTCCCAGTGAATTGTGGAGCTTACGGGTTCGAGGCTCACCCTTGCGTGACGAACAAGGAGTACATTGAGCTAGGGAAGAATTGGGGTTTAGATTTCTTGTTGTAATTTCAGTTTGTAGCTGTAATTTCCATTACTGCCTTTGTTTCATTTTTGTCTTTGTATCAGATTAGTTAATTTCGTTACTGAATTGTTCCAGCTTAAATTAGGGTTCAATCTTTAAGTTAAGTAGTTAGGGAATTGTTTA
Organism: Boesenbergia rotunda; assembly: GCA_024364735.1. Classification (NCBI taxonomy): domain Eukaryota; kingdom Viridiplantae; phylum Streptophyta; class Magnoliopsida; order Zingiberales; family Zingiberaceae; genus Boesenbergia; species Boesenbergia rotunda. The sequence goes on from JAGFNQ010004562.1 coordinate 24,943, forward strand.
GTGAACATTTGGTTTCAATTTCAGTTGATTTCCTATTTTAGTTCTTGCGTATCAGCTGCGTATCAGTCTTTTGCCCTGTTTTGCCATTTTATTTCTAGCTTAGTTCTGAATTTTTCAGTCTATTTCGAATTCAATTCGTTTCTGGTTTTAGCTCCTGAGATTTAAGTCGACATTTGGGTAGCTAATGAGTTTGATCAGTATTGAATTTCAATTCCGCAGCTTTGTTCAGTTTTTTTTCCCTGTTATGTATCAAGTCTTCATCATGCGTATCATGTTTGTTTCCTGCGCATCAGTTTACTTCCAACAATTGTTAGCTTAGCATTTCTGAATGTTTGTCAAGTAGTCATCAGTCATTCTTGAGCTTTTCTGAATTGTAGATCAGTGTATCAATTCCAGCTTGTTTGTTGTTTGTTCTGCATTTCAAACTGTTGCTGAAATTCAGCATCAGATTCTAAATTCTCCCAGTCTGTAATTCGACAATTTCAATCTTATTGCATGCGGTGCTATAGTTTTAGTATCAATTCTGAAGCTGTATCAATGGACGCATGAGCTTATCTTCACCTTTTCTGAACATCAATTCAGTGTATGCGGACTAAACTTGATTGCTTGTTTCGGCAGTTTAATTGTTTCTGCAGTGCTGAATTTCCTACAGTTAGTATCAAATTTTTGGCACCTGGGTTTTCTCCTTTTGGTATGAAATTGTTTGGTTCTGCAATTCTATTTGGCTTCACATCATATTGCTTGAAACTCTGCATTGGCCTATTAAAATTCTGCACTCCATATCAGCATTTGATTTAATTCTGCACAGCAGTCTTGGGTCTGAGCTCTTGTTTTGTTTTTGGATTCGGAATTTAATTTGTTTGTTTCAAATCCATTCTCTTTACAACAGTTTATAAGCTTTTCGACATTAATAGCAAGTTTCAACTCTACAATTAGGCTTTAAGTGTTTGGCAGTAACTTTAATCGAAAATTTCAGCCTAGTTCTAATTCACTTGCTTAGCATTTGGGCTGCCATTAAATTCAGATTTGTTTCCCCAAATTTAGTTAAGTTGGTTTGATTGAGTTCTAATTGGTTGAGTCTTCCATTGCATTTATATAGCTTAAGTTGCTTCATTAAGTTTCTCCCCTTTTCCTTGTGGTTTAATTTCCAATTGCAACCCAAAACCCAATTTTATTTGAAACCCAAAAATATCAACGACACACAAACACGAGCTCGAATCAAACAAACTCTCAACTAGTCCCCAGGAAAAATACGACCTGTGACCCCTTTACTACGTTTTCATTCTTGATTGCAAAAAGGGTTTCCAGCTTTTATAAATATTCTAAATTTGGAGGACCCACACATTTCGTGACAGCCTATTTTGGGTCCATCAATGACTCGTATTGACACAAACTTCACAACTGGGGAGAATATCTCTTCAAAATTAATACTCTCCATTTGGGTATATCCTTTTGCAACCAAATGAGTTTTGTATCGATTAATCGACCCATCCGCTTTCCTTTTAATTTTGATAATCCACTTATTCCCAAAAGCCCTTCGCCCCGGAGGAAGATTGATTAAATTCCAAACTTGATTCTTTCTCATGAGCTCCATTTTCTCATCCATTGCAACTTTCCATTTCTCCTTAACTGAGAATTTCAATGGTTCCTCAATCGTTCGAGGTTCTTCATCATCAATTGGAGAATCATTAATGTCTTATTCTCAATGTTAAACCTTCTCTGAGGATTAATCTGATGATTACTTCTTCGCATGTTAGACTGTTGAGACACTGACTCATTTATAGGTCATTTACTCCCACTAGGTTGACTAGATTCAGGTATCTCATGTGATTCCTGATTCGTTAATAGAGGAACATTATCCTCCTCCTCCTCTATTGCAAATAGAGGAGTTAATTTATCAACTTCACCTCTTGTTGGGAACTCAGTTTCGAGAAAAGTGGCATCTCTTGACTCTATTTCAAATATGGTTTCATCTTGTTACTCACCAATAAAAACATAACCCTTAGAGGTATCAGAATATCTTACAACGATACACTTTCTACCTTGGGTTTTAATTTTTCATATTTGTGAGTCTTGTCATGAATATAAGCAACTGACTCCCATGGTCTCAGATTCCTTAAATCTGGTTTTCTGCCTGCCCAAAGTTCATATGGAGTAGATGGAACATATTTAGAAGACACCCGGTTAAGTGTGTAGGTTGCCGCTAATAATGCATCTCCTCAATAGGAAATAGGCAAATTAGCTTGAGCCATCATCGACCTAACCATTTCAAGAAGAGTTCGATTTCTTCTTTCAGTAACTCCATTTTGTCGTGGAGTCCCACAGATAGTTAATTGTCTAATAATCCCTTTCTCATTACATATTGTCTTGAACTAATCAGACAAATATTCACCTCCACGGTCAGTGCGAAAGGTTTTAACCTTACGTTCTAATTGATTCTCAACTTCATTCAAATAACAATTAAAGCAATCTAATACTTCAGATTTATGAGAAATCAAATACACATGACCAAAACGCGTGAAGTCATCAATAAATGTAATGAATAAGAACTTCCATGTCTAGCCTTCATGTTCATCGAACCACAAATATCCGAATGAATCAATTGCAATGGTGATTCAGTCCTAATAGCCTTACCAAATGGTTTCCTAGTTACTTTTCCAGCTAGACAAAGCTCACATACAGACAAGTCAACTTTAGCACGAGTGCCGAGCTGTCCCTCTCTTGCTAATCTATTCATTATTTCTTGTCCTATATGTCTCAATCTAGCATGTCAAACTTTATCATTAACATCAACATCGCTAGTAAGAGCAATGCTTGAAAAACAACCATTATTTCCACAATTAACATCTGGTTCTACATCAAGAACCATGAAATCGTTTGACACATAACCATATTCAATTAACACAGAGTTAATTTTAAGTTCCACACAACGACTATAAATGTTCATACAATAACCCAATTCAAGAAGATAATAAATAGAAACCAGATTCCGTTGAATCTCAGGAGCATACAGGACATCATGCAGAAACAAGGTACGCCCACCACGAAGGTTGAGTTTACAACTGTCAATTCCTTTCACTTCAATTCTTACATTGTTTCCCACGTATATCCACTTATTGCCAGCTAGTACCCGACGATACTCCACGTATGTAGCTCGATCACGAGCTACATGGTTCGTTGCTCCTGAATCTATAATTCACAAAGGATAAGAATCAACTAACAACACTGAACTAGAAATATAAAGCTCATGAAAAGAAGACAAACATGGATTTACCTTTTTTCGGCTCAGTACATTTCCGAGCTAAATGACCCTTCTTGACATAGTTGTTGCAAGTCGGCTTGCTTTTATGTTTCTTTCCATACTTCTTTCATTTCTTCTTGATTGGGTCTTGCACAGTAGTAGCACCAACTTCTTTTCCCTTATCCTTTCCTTTCTTGAACCATCTTTTCTATTCTTGGATCCAGAACCTTCAACCACAAAAGCTTGTTCAGAAATCCTTGCGGATTCTTTTCTCTTCGCCTCAAGTTCAATATAGCATGAGACATCAATGATGTTGGTGCAATCTTGGTTAGGTCAGGGTTGACCTAGTTTGACAAAGCTCAGGTGAGCTTGAGTCTAGCAAGCTCGGGTGAGCTTGAGGTGTATGTTTCGATGTTTGACATTGATGTTTGAATTTGATAATTATGTTTGAATGCCGTATGGTGTCAAGTGGGTCAAGGTTGACTGGAGACTTGACTAGGTGAAGTCCAGGTGGATCGGGGAGATCGTGCGCTGGCATGGGAAAAGACCTAGTGGGACTAGGCACACCTAGTGGGACTAGGTGAAGTCCAGGTGGATCGGGGAGATCGCACGCTGGCATGGAAAAAGACCTAGTGGGACTAGGCACACCTAGTGGGACTAGGTGAAGTCCAGGTGGATCGGGGAGATCGCACGCTGGCATGGGAGAAGACCTAGTGGGACTAGGTGAAGTCCAGATGGATCGGGGAGATCACATGCTGGCAAGGTGGAAGTCTACCGAGAGACTAGACCTAACTCGAGTGTTAGGCAAACCTTGTGGGGAATCAGATTAAGTCCTAGTTGGGAACTAGGCAGAAGAAGTCCAGGTTGGTCAAAGGGGTTGACCGTAAAATCTAGGTTGGTCAAAGGGGTTGACCGTGAACACAAGTTGGGTTGGTCTCAATCGATTGGGTGATCGATTGGGTTGTTGTCTCGCGAAAACAAGAAGGATTTTAATCAATTGGGTAATTGATTAAGAAGGATGGTAATCAATTAGGTAATTGATTAAGGAGGATCTTAATCAATTAGGTAATTGATTAAGGAGAAAGTGAATCGATTGGGTAATCGATTAAGAGAGTTTGTTGCGAGAACAGAAGGTGGCTGAATCGATTGGGTAATCGATTCAGCCTTCTCTTAATCGATTGGTCAATCGATTAAGGGCAGTCTTAATCGATTGGCTAATCGATTCAGGTTCAAAAACTAGCCGTTGAACGGCTAGTATGACGTGGTAATCGATGGGTAATCGATTAGGGAACCCTAGGCGTCGGGTATAAGGGTTTTCACGCAGGTTTTGAGCCACAACTCTTCTCCCCTTCTTCCTTCTTCATTGGTGCCATCTCAAGGGAAGTCTTGGAGGTTTTTGCTGCTGCATTTCCAAGGTTCTAGAGGCAACCANAAGGTTGCTCTTCATTGGACTCATCGCCAAGAGGGCAAGAGCTAGAGGAAGAAGAGAAGTTGGAAGAAACCCTAATTTCAAGAATCATCATCAAAAGGGTTCAACTTCAAAAATGGAGTTTGGCTATGACACAAGGGCACCTCCACCATTCGACAAGGCAAATTTCGATCTTTGGAAGTCAAAGATTGAAAATTTCTTCATGATGGAGATAGAGCAATGGTTTTCTCTAATGGAGGGTTTTGAAGCTCCAACAAGCACCAAAGGGAAGCTCCTCAAGAAAAGCAAATGGAGTGAGGAGCAAATCAAGAGATGCGAGGCCAACGATAAAGTGACCAAGTTATTGGTCAATCTATTGCCAAGCACCATCTTGGACAAGATTGGAGAATTCAAAGATGCAAATGAGCTATGGAGCAAATTGGCAATACTTCATGAAGTTCCCTCCACTCTACCAAATCAAGACAAATTCGAAGAGGGAAATTCATCAAGTGAAGAGGACTCGGAAGTTGAGAGGTGCTCAACATCCGAAGATGAAGCTCAAGAAGCCTCCACCTCAAGGGTTGAAGAGGCGCAAAATTTGACATTGACGCCGGAACAAGAAAAGGTTTCAACATCATCATCCGAGGTCAATGGAGAAGAAGAAGAAGTCTCCACCTCTAGGATTGAGGGGGAGCAAAGGTCATTGAATCCGGAAAAAGAAGGAGTATCTACTTCCGGATCGAGTGAAGAGTCATGTGCCACCCCTACAAGCAAAGGTATAAACATTTCAATTTGTAAAAATAAAGATCACATCATTTGCTTTGAGTGTAGGGAAAGAGGACACTACAAGAGTAAGTGTCCAAAATTGGTCAAGAAGAAGGTGCAAATGGCACCCAAGACCAAGGGAAAGGCAAAGGAGGTCGACCCCGTGGCAAAGAAAGATAAGAAGCACATTGTGTGCTTCTCATGCAAGCAAAAAGGACATTATCGAAATCAATGTCCAAAGGGGAAGGATCCGACCAAAGTCAAAAGGAGGAGCTCAAGTCAAGGGGGAGCCTCCAAGATTAAGCCTAAGGTACCATTAGGTAATGGTAATTCTTTTCATCATGATAATATGCATGCTAAAGAAAATTTTTATCATTTTAATGCAATTTATCATGAAAATAGGAGGTTTGTAAAACCTAAGGAAAAATATAGAGCCTTCCATGCTAGGTCCACTACACCTAAGGTTAGAGAAGATTTTAGATCATTTAAGGGTAGACCTACCCAAAACAAGGCCAAGAAGAACAATCACAAAGACTATACTAGAAAACCAAGCTTTGATGAAGTAATGATTGAAAATCAAGTTTTGAGGTCAAAACTTGAGACATTAGAAAAATCCCTTAAGAAAATAGAAAATCTATTTAAGTGATCAAGAGCTCAAAACCTAGATTTAGGAAATCATGGTCCTTCTAGGAGTAAGAAAGGTTTGGGATACAAACTTAAAGCTAAGGATGATGGTCCATCCTATCATAGAGTTCCATATAGGTATGGAACTCAATCTAAGTCTAGGAGTCAAGTTAAGGTCACAAGGGAAGCCATCCCTAGAGTTGACCAAGACAAGACAAAGGGGACTAAGGCTTCGGAGAAGCCTAAGAAAGTCTTTCGGAAGGTATCAAGGGAAGTCATCCCTAGTGAATACCTAGAACACCCAAGGAGCACCAATAGGTTTTGGGTTCCTAAGAGTGTGTTCGCCACATCCTAGATAGGTCTAGGGAGTGTCAACTCTAATTGGAAGGGTAGTTAGCCCAACCTTGATGTAGTTGGCACTTTAGGACATTTTCAAGGAATTACTACCCTTGAAAATGAAGGATTCATTTATTTACTCTAGGAGGAGTAAATACGTGCCAAACTATCTTTTTGGAAGATTGAACTTAATAAAAAGTTGGCACAACTAGGTTAGAATCCAAAGATAGGCCAAGTTGGGGGTTTTGGCATTATATTGGAAATTAGGGAAAATTTAGGATTATCAATGGCTTAGCGATGAATTATTGATACTTAGATAGGAAATCTAGGAATTTTCTTTTGTGCTATCATGCCATGTTTTGTATGTCCTATCACATGCCATGACATCATGTTTCATCATTCATATTTATCATGAAAATATTATATGTCATGTCATACATGCATCATCTAGCTAAAATTTCTTGTGAAAATTCTCATATGATGCATATCATAGTCATTAATCATGCATAAATTTGATTTTTATTGAAAGCAAGGACATTGGCATTAATTGGCATCCTAGGTGGATGATCAAGGTTTATAATGCCTAGGTAGAAATGCATGAACCCTAAGATTAGCGAGAACATGACTTTCACATCTCACTAAGACTATAAGGTGACTTGTGTGTATCTTTGAGACACATTAGAACAAGTGAGATGTTAGGAAGATGAATAAAACTCAAAGTGTTGATTTATATGCATCCTATTGAGTTTTAGTATCATCAAATCATGAAGTTCAATGAACTCCAATCATTGGGAAAGCTAATGTACAAGTCATGTACACTTAGCCCAAGGAACATGGTTGGATATTGTTTTTGAAAAATATTTTACAACTATCTTGGAAAATCTTGGTGAAGACTATCTTTTGATAGCACTCATTATTGATGAATTGGATACAAAATAGAGTGAAACATTGAAATATTTCAATGGCTTCCAATTTTGTGTCAATCTTTGAAAATAAAGGTTATTTTCATAGAAAATTATTTTTCCCTGATAGTATATGGCATAAATAATGTCTACACGAAATTTTAGAATTTTTCAAATTTTGTAGAATTATTTAGAAGTTTCTGAAATTCGAATCTGAATTTGTTTTCAGAAATCAGAAACTCCCAATCGATCGGGTGATCGATTGGAATAGTCGCCAATCGATTGATCAATCGATTGGTAGCCCTATCTGCGAGCACAGAAGCTCGCGTAATCGATCCGTTGATCGATTAAGGGCAGCCGTAATCGATCAGTTGATCGATTAAGGCACGGAGTAATCGATTGGTTCCCAACGCCAATCGATTGGTGAGACTGAAACTGTCTGATTTCAGTCAGTTAACCCATTTTTGAGTAACCTACCAATCCCTAGCCCATTGGAATACCTTTATAAGTATATTTGGGTAAATTTCAGTGTAATATATATATATAAAAAAGGGGAAATGGTTTGGTGAACATTTAAGGGTTAAGGAGAGATTTTGATTCAAGTTTTGAATCTTTAAATCTCATCACCTCAAGTTGAGATTTCCTAAAGATTTAGGTATTCTCAAAAATCATTGTTGGTGCAATGATAGAGGTTTAGTGCATGTTTTGAGGGGGAGGTCTTCCTTAAAGGCATGTGTTTAAATTTTTATTTTGGTATAAGTGAATGAATGGAGATTGGGAATCTTCATGAGTGCTCAAGGTTGAGCATAGGTTCAATGAATAGTATGAGATTTTCATTGGGTATACCTTTGACCATATAAATTCTCAGGGAGAGAGTTTTTGATGTGTGTCAAAGGGGGAGAAAATGAATTGGTTGAAAGGCTAATAGGGTTTAGTCTTTCTCAAACATATTGTCAAACATCAAAAAGGGGGAGATTGTTGGTGTAATCTTGGTTAGGTCAGGGTTGATCTAGTTTGACAAAGCTCGGGTGAGCTTGAGGTGTATGTTTCGATGTTTGACATTGATGTTTGAATTTGATAATTATGGTTGAATGTCGTATGGTGTCAAGTGGGTCAAGGTTGACTGGAGACTTGACTAGGTGAAGTCCAGGTGGATCGGGGAGATCGCGCGCTAGCATGGGAAAAGACCTAGTGGGACTAGGCATACCTAGTAGGACTAGGTGAAGTCCAGGTGGATCGGGGAGATCGCACGCTGGCATGGAAAAAGACCTAGTGGGACTAGGCACACCTAGTGGGACTAGGTGAAGTCCAGGTGGATCAGGGAGATCGCACGCTGGCATGGGAGAAGACCTAGTGGGACTAGGTGAAGTCCAGATGGATCGGGAGATCGCATGCTGGCAAGGTGGAAGTCTACCGAGAGACTAGACCTAACTCGAGTGTTAGGCAAACCTGGTGGGGAATCAGGTTAAGTCCTAGTTGGGAACTAGGCAGAAGAAATCCAGGTTGGTCAAAGGGGTTGACCGTGAAGTCCAGGTTGGTCAAAGGGGTTGACCGTAAAATCGAGGTTGGTCAAAGGGGTTGACCGTGAACACAAGTTAGGTTGGTCTCAATCGATTGGGTGATGGATTGGGTTGTTGTGTCTCGCGAAAACAAGAAGGATCTTAATCAATTGGGCAATTGATTAAGAAGGATGGTAATCAATTAGGTAATTGATTAAGGAGGATCTTAATCAATTAGGTAATTGATTAAGGAGAAAGTGAATCGATTGGGTAATCGATTACGAGAGTTTGTTGCGAGAACAGAAGGTGGCTGAATCGATTGGGTAATCGATTCAGCCTTCTCTTAATCGATTGGTCAATCGATTAAGGGCAGTCTTAATCGATTGGCTAGTCGATTCAGGTTCAAAAACTAGCCGTTGAACGGCTAGTATGACGTGGTAATCGATTGGGTAATCGATTAGGGAACCCTAGGCGTCGGGTATAAGGGTTTTCACGCAGGTTTTGAGCCACAACTCTTCTCCCCTTTTTCCTTCTTCATTGGTGCCATCTCAAGGGAAGTCTTGGAGGTTTTTGCTGCTGCATTTCCAAGGTTCTAGAGGCAACCACAAGCTTGAAGATAGCAAGGAAAGCAAAGAGAGATTATTCATTGTAAATCTTGTAAGATTTCATTTTGTGTTTGCTTTGATTCTTGTTGTATCTTTGTGAAAGCTTGTAAGAGGTTTCTCCACCTCAAGAAGGAGATCTTTCATAGTGTATGAGAGAGTGAGGAGAGTGGATCCTTGGATTAGTCACCCGACCGGGGTGGATACCAAGTAAATCCTTTGTGTTAGCGTTTGCTCGAGTCTTCCGCCGCGACAAATCATCACGAAGCAAATCGGAGCTAATCACCCCCCCTCTAGCTCGTCTACCGGTCCCAACAAGTGTTGGTGCAATCTTGGTTAGGTCAGGGTTGACCTAGTTTGACTGAGCTCGGGTGAGCTTAGGTCTGTGGGAGATTGTTGGTGCAATCTTGGTTAGGTCAGGGTTGACCTAGTTTGACTGAGCTCGGGTGAGCTTAGGTCTGTGGGAGATTGTTGGTGTAATCTTGGTTAGGTCAGGATTGACCTGGTTTGACAAAGCCCAGGTGAGCTTGAGTCTGGTAAGCTCGGGTGAGCTCGAGGTCGTATGTTTCGATGTTTGATAATGATGTTTGAGTGGTCATGATGTGTGAGTCAAGTGGGTCAAGGTTGACTGGAGACTTGACTGGGAAAGACCTAGTGGGACTAGGTGAAGTCCAGGTAGATCGGGGAGATCGTACGCTGGCATGACAAAAGATCTAGTGGGACTAGGTGAAGTCCAGGTAGATCGGGGAGATCGTACGCTGGCATGGCAAAAGACCTAGTGGGACTAGGCAGACCTAGTGGGACTAGGTGAAGTCCAGGTAGATCGGGGAGATCGTACGCTGGCAAGGGAAAAGAAGACCTAGTGGGACTAGGTGAAGTCCAGATGGATTGGGGAGATTGCATGATGGCAAGGTGGAAGTCTACCGAGAGACTAGACCTAACTCGAGAGTTAGGCAAATCTGGTTGGGAACCAGGTTAAGTCCGAGCTGGGAGCTAGGCACTAGAAATCCAAGTTGGTCAACGGGGTTGACCGGACACTTGGTAGGGGATCCTAGACTTGTGGAAACAAGTTAGGGTGGACTCAATCGATTGGGCAATCGATTGGGTCAATCGATCAGGTGATCGATTAGAGTGGTTTTCGCGAGAGGACAGAAGGGTCCTGAATCGATTGGGTAATCGATTCAGGGTATCGGTAATCGATTGGATAATCGATTAGGGCGGTAGACGAGCTAGAGGGGGGGGGGTGATTAGCTCCGATTCGCTTGTAGATGATTTGTCGCGGCGGAAGACTTCAAGCAATCGCTAACACAAGGATTTACTTGGTATCCACCCCGGTCGGGTGACTAATCCAAGGATCCACTCTCCTCACACTCTCATGCACTATGAAAGTCTCCTTCTTGAGGTGGAGAAACCTCTTACAAGCTTTCACAAAGATACAACAAGAGACAAAGCAAATACAAAAGAAATCTCACAAGATTTACAATAAATAAGCTCACACTTTGCTTTTCTTGTTATCTTCAAGCTTGTGATCGCCTCTAGAACTTTGGAAGTGCAGCAACACTAAGCCCCAAAGCTTCTCTTGAAATGGCGTGGAAGAAGGAAGAAGAGCTACGGCCAAAACCTGCGCGAAAGACCTTATACCCGTCGCCTAGGGTTTGGTAATCGATTACCCAATCGATTACCACGTCACACTTAGCCGTTCAACGGCTAGTTTTCGAACCGTAATCGATTAGCCAATCGATTACCATTGCCCTGAATCGATTACCCAATCGATTCAGAGCCTCTCTATTCTCTCGCGCAAACCGCCCTAATTGATTATCCAATCGATTACCGATACCCTGAATCGATTACCCAATCGATTCAGGACCCTTCTGTCCTCTTGCGAAAACCACTCTAATCGATCACCTGATCGATTGACCCAATCGATTGCCCAATCGATTGAGTCCACCCTAACTTGTTTCCACAAGTCTAGGATCCCCTACCAAGTGTCCGGTCAACCCCGTTGACCAACTTGGATTTCTAGTGCCTAGCTCCCAGCTCGGACTTAACCTGGTTCCCAACCAGATTTGCCTAACCCTCGAGTTAGGTCTAGTCTCTCGGTAGACTTCCACCTTGCCATCATGCAATCTCCCCGATCCATCTGGACTTCACCTAGTCCCACTAGGTCTTCTTTTCCCTTGCCAGCGTACGATCTCCCCGATCTACCTGGACTTCACCTAGTCCCACTAGGTCTGCCTAGTCCCACTAGGTCTTTTGCCATGCCAGCGTACGATCTCCCCGATCTACCTGGACTTCACCTAGTCCCACTAGATCTTTTGTCATGCCAGCGTACGATCTCCCCGATCTACCTGGACTTCACCTAGTCCCACTAGGTCTTTCCCAGTCAAGTCTCCAGTCAACCTTGACCCACTTGACTCACACATCATGACCACTCAAACATCATTATCAAACATCGAAACATACGACCTCGAGCTCACCCGAGCTTACCAGACTCAAGCTCACCTGAGCTTTGTCAAACCAGGTCAATCCTGACCTAACCAAGATTACACCAACAATCTCCCACAGACCTAAGCTCACCCGAGCTCAGTCAAACTAGGTCAACCCTGACCTAACCAAGATTGCACCAACAATCTTCCACAGACCTAAGCTCACCCGAGCTCAGTCAAACTAGGTCAACCCTGACCTAACCAAGATTGCACCAACAATCTCCCCCTTTTTGATGTTTGACAATATGTTTGAGAAAGACTAATCCCTATTAGCCTTTCAATCTCTCCCATATTTCTCCCCCTTTGACACACATCAAACCGCTCCCCGAGAGTCTATATGGTCAAAGGCAAATCCAATGAAAGTCCCATACCTTTCATTTAAACCCATGCTCACCCTTGAGCACTTGTGAAGATTCCCAATCTCCATTCATGTACTTATACGAAAAAGAAAATGCATCCACATGTTGTAAGGAAGACCTCCCCCTCAAAACATGCTCTAATCCTCTATCATTGCACCAACAATGATTTTGAGTTCCTAAACCTTTAGGAAAAACTCAACTTGAGGCGATTGAGATTTTGAAACTCAAAACTTGAATCAAAATCTCGCCTTAACCCTTAAATGTTCACCAAATCATATTCCCTTTTGATTTCACAATGAAATTTACCCAAATATACTTATAAAAGTATTTCAAGGGGTTAGGGATTGGTAGGTTACTCAAAAATGGGTTAATGGACTGAAAACTGACAGTTTCAGTCTCACCAATCGATTGGCGTTGGGAACCAATCGATTACACAGACCTTAATCGATCGACTGATCGATTACGGCTAACTGTAATCGATCAACGGATCGATTACGCGAGCTTCTGTGCTCGCAAAACATACCTTCCAATCGATTGACCAATCGATTGGCTACTGTCCCAATCAATCACCCGATCGATTGGGAGTTTCTGAATTCTGAAAACAATTTCAGACTTGAATTTCAGAAACTCATAAATAATTCTACAAAAATTCGAAAAATTTTGAAATTTCGTGTAGATATTATTTATACCATATACTATCAAGGAAAATAATTTTATATGAAAATAACCTCCATTTTCAAAGATTGACACAAAATTGGAAACCATTGAAATACTTCAATGTTTTTCATTGTTTTGTATCCAATTCATCAATGATGAGTGCTATCAAAAGATAGTTTTCACCAAGGTTTTCCAAGATAGTTTTAAAATGTTTCTCAAAAACAATATCCAACCATGTTCCTTGGGCTAAATGCACATGACTTGTACAATAGCTTTCCCAATGATTGGAGTTCATTGAATCTCATGTTTTGATGATACTAAAACTCAAATATGATGTACTTTATCAACACCTTGAGTTTTGTTCATCACTTAACATCTCACTTGTTTCTAATGTGTCTCAAAAACACATACAAGTCAACTTATAGTCTTAGTGAGATGTGAAAGTCATGTTCTCCCTAATCTAAGGGTTCATGCATTTCTACCTAGGCATTATAAACTTTGATCATCCACCTAGGATGTCAATTAATGCCAATGTCCTTAATTTCAATATTTATGCATGATTATGACTATGACATGCATCATATTAGGTTTTTCAAAAGAAATTATAGCTAAATGATGCATGTATGACATGACATGTAATATTATCATAATAAATATGAATGATGAAATATGATGTCATGGCATGTGATAGGACATACAAAACATGGCATATAAGCACAAAAGAAAATACCTAGATTTCCTATCTAAGTATCAATAACTCATCGCTAAGCCATTGATAATCCTAACTTGCCCTAATTTCCAAGATAATGCCAAAACTCCCCAACTTGGCCTATCTTTGGATTCTAACCTAGTTGTGCCAACTTTATCAAGTTTAATCCTCCAAAAATATAGTTTGGCACAAATTTACTCCTCCTAGAGTAAATGAATGAATCCTTCATTTTCAAGGATAATAATTCCTTGAAAATGTCCCAAAGTGTCAACTTCATCAAGGTTGGGTTAACTACTCTTCCAATTAGAGTTGACACTCCCTAGACCTATCTAGGGTGTGGCGAACACACTCTTAGGAACCCAAAACCTATTGGTGCTCCTTGGGTGTTCTAGGTATTCACTAGGGATGACTTCCCTTGATACCTTCTTAAAGACGTTCTTAGGCTTCTCCGAAGCCTTAGTCACCTTTGTCTTGTCTTGGTCAACTCTAGGGATGGCTTCCCTTGCGACCTTGACTTGACTCCTAGACCTAGATTTGGTTCCATATTTATATGGAACTCTATGATAGGATGGACCATCATCCTTAGTCTTAGGTTTGTACCCCAAACCTCTCTTGCTCCTAGAGGGTCCTTGATTTCCTAAATCTAGGTTTTGATCCTTAGATCCCTTAAATAGATTTTCTATTCGTTTGAGGGATTTTTCTAATTTATCAAGTTTTGACCTCAAAACTTGATTTTCAATCATTACCTCCTCAAGGCTTGGTTTTCTAATATAGCCTTGGTAATTTTTCTTTTTGGCCTTGGATTGGGTAGGTCTATCCTTAGATGATCTAAAATCTTCCCTATCCTTGGTTGTAGTAGACCTAGCATGAAAGGCTCTATATTTTTCTTTTGGTTTCTCATACCTCCTATTTTCATGATAAATAGCATTGAAATGATAATAATTATTTCTAGCATGCATGTTATCATGATTTGAATAAGTACCATTACCTAATGGTACCTTAGTGTTATTCTTGGAGGCTCCCCCTTGACTTGAGCTCCTCCTTTTTGCCTTAGTCGGATTCTTCCCCTTTGGACATTGACTTTTATAATGTCCCTTTTCTTTGCATGAGAAGCACACAATGTGCTTCTTATCCTTCTTTGTCACGGGGTCGACCTCCTTTGCCTTCTCCTTGGTCTTGGGTGCCATTTGCACCTTCTTCTTGACCAATTTTGGACACTTACTCTTGTAGTGTCCTCTTTCCCTACACTCAAAGCAAATGATGTGATCTTTATTTTTACAAATTGAAATGTTTATACCTTTGCTTGTAGGGGTGGCACATGACTCTTCACTCGATCCGGAAGTGGATACTTCTTCTTTTTCCGGAGTCAATGACCTTTGCTCCCTCTCAATCCTAGAGGTGGAGACTTCTTCTTCTTCTCCATTGACCTCGGATGATGATGTTGAAACCTTTTCTTGTTTCGGCGTCAATGTCAAATTTTGCTCCTCTTCAACCCTTGAGGTGGAGACTTCTTGAGCTTCATCTTCGGATGTTGAGCACCTCTCAACTTCCGAGTCCTCTTCACTTGATGAATTTTCCTCTTCGAATTTGTCTTGATTTGGTAGAGTGGAGGGAACTTCATGAAATATTGCCAATTTGCTCCATAGCTCTTTGGCGTCTTGAAATTCTCCAATCTTGTCCAAGATAGTGCTTGGCAAAAGATTGACCAATAGCTTGGTCACTTTGTAGTTGGCCTCGCATCTCTTGATTTGCTCCTCATTCCATTTGCTTTTCTTGAGGAGCTTTCCTTTTGAGCTTGTTGGAGCTTCAAAACCCTCCATTAGAGCAAACCATTGCTCTATCTCCATCATGAAATAATTTTCAATCTTTGACTTCCAAAGATTGAAATTTGCCTTGTCGAATGGTGGAGGTGCCCTTGTGTCATAGCCAAACTCCATTTTTGAAGTTGAACCCTTTTGATGATGACTTCTTGAAATTAGGGTTTCTTCCAACTTCTTCTTCTTCCTCTAGCTCTTGCCCTCTTGGCGATGAGTCCAATGAAGAGCAACCTCGCTGTGATACCACTTGTTGGGACCGGTAGACGAGCTAGAGGGGGGGTGATTAGCTCCGATTTGCTTCGTGATGATTTGTCGCGGCGGAAGACTCGAGCAAACGCTAACACAAAGGATTTACTTGGTATCCACCCCGGTCGGGTGACTAATCCAAGGATCCACTCTCCTCACTCTCTCATACACTATGAAAGATCTCCTTCTTGAGGTGGAGAAACCTCTTACAAGCTTTCACAAAGATACAACAAGAATCAAAGCAAACACAAAATGAAATCTTACAAGATTTACAATGAATAATCTCTCTTTGCTTTCCTTGCTATCTTCAAGCTTGTGGTTGCCTCTAGAACCTTGGAAATGCAGCAGCAAAAACCTCCAAGACTTCCCTTGAGATGGCACCAATGAAGAAGGAAAAGGGGAGAAGAGTTGTGGCTCAAAACCTGCGTGAAAACCCTTATACCCGACGCCTAGGGTTCCCTAATCGATTACCCAATCGATTACCACGTCATACTAGCCGTTCAACGGCTAGTTTTTGAACCTGAATCGATTAGCCAATCGATTAAGACTGCCCTTAATCGATTGACCAATCGATTAAGAGAAGGCTGAATCGATTACCCAATCGATTCAGCCACCTTCTGTTCTCGCAACAAACTCTCTTAATCGATTACCCAATCGATTCACTTTCTCCTTAATCAATTACCTAATTGATTAAGATCCTCCTTAATCAATTACCTAATTGATTACCATCCTTCTTAATCAATTGCCCAATTGATTAAGATCCTTCTTGTTTTCGCGAGACACAACAACCCAATCGATCACCCAATCGATTGAGACCAACCTAACTTGTGTTCACGGTCAACCCCTTTGACCAACCTGGACTTCACGGTCAACCCCTTTGACCAACTTGGATTTCTTCTGCCTAGTTCCCAACTAGGACTTAACCTGATTCCCCACCAGGTTTGCCTAACACTCGAGTTAGGTCTAGTCTCTCGGTAGACTTCCACCTTGCCAGCATGCGATCTCCCGATCCATCTGGACTTCACCTAGTCCCACTAGGTCTTCTCCCATGCCAGCGTGCGATCTCCCTGATCCACCTGGACTTCACCTAGTCCCACTAGGTGTGCCTAGTCCCACTAGGTCTTTTTTCATGCCAGCGTGCGATCTCCCCGATCCACCTGGACTTCACCTAGTCCCACTAGGTGTGCTTAGTCACACTAGGTCTTTTCCCATGCCAGCGCGCGATCTCCCCGATCCACCTGGACTTCACCTAGTCAAGTCTCCAGTCAACCTTGACCCACTTGACACCATACGACATTCAACCATAATTATCAAATTCAAACATCAATGTCAAACATCGAAACATACACCTCAAGCTCACCCGAGCTTTGTCAAACTAGATCAACCCTGACCTAACCAAGATTACACCAACAGTTTGGTGGTTAGTCTTCCCATCTCTCTCTTGGTATTCTTGTCGTGCCTTTGGAGAATCTAGTAGTTCTTGTCGGCACGAAACTCGTGGCTTTGCAAAGTGATTCCAAAGAAAACTCGGCGTGGACGCGAATAGAGGCGGAGCTTCTAAGGGACGCTTACGGTTGGATCTCGTCCCTTCCTTCGAGTTACGCGAGGTAATAAGTAAATTAGTTTACTTTCTGCAAAATTTTAAATGTATGATCATGTCTACACAATATAAGGTTGCATGCTTAGATGTTTGGTTAAATAATTTGGGAAATTATTTTTGCTAAAATCTTCCGCTGCACGTAATTAATTTTAAAATTACGAACCCGCATCCATGTCAACATGCACCCGGTCCCAACATATAGGAATTGGTTCATCCTGATAAGTATAAGTCCTTAGTCTATCCAAAATAGAGGTACCCTTGAATCTTTGTTTATGTTATAAACAACTATTCAAAGGATAAAGTACATTTACTTGATGTAATGCAAGACTGAATACTATGATGAAATCAAAGAGTTCAAGTCTGATGCAGAAGAAACATCGAAGTAAAAGTATGGTGGCTATTTCTGATTAAGCGTTGGGAATTGGTTCATCCTGATAAGTTCAAGTCTGGTGATCGGTCCCGGAGAAGTCGCTATTTCTGATTACGCGTTGGGGACCGATCAGGATGAAGCCTGATCGGTCTGAACCCAGATTGATCGGTCTGGTGACCGATCAGGAGTCACTCTGATCCGTCCGGTGACCGATCAGTAGCTGACAGCTTTAATTCAAAAATGCTGTTAGAGCTCTGATTACGTCTGTTTCTCAGCTGATTCGCTACTGATCTTTGCTCCTAACGTCTGATTGTTGATACTCCATTGATTTGCTGAGCTAATGAGCTGCTAAGTGTGCAGGTTATGCAGGTTTACTTCAAGGGAGTCAAACTGAGGCTTTTGCTACGACAAATTGGGCAGGTTTCCATCTCAAGTTGCAACGGATGCTAGCGCTGCTGGAGCTGCTGACTGGGGCTCGACTGAGGGAAGCTCAGGGAGTCCAAGAGAGCTCAGTGGTAGGTGAGCAGTTGCAGTTGAGCAGCTGGGAGCTGCAGAGAGGTGGCTATGACCTGGCGATCAGTGGGAGAGGCTTAAGGGCTTGGTACCGATGAAGCCTCAGTAACACTTGATCACTTCTTGCGACAAGCTTTGCTCCATCACTTTGCAAACACTCTGATTCTTGGAGCAACATACTGATACTTGAGCACTTGGAGGAAACAAGAAGCTTGACGAGTCCATCAGCAAGAAGACACGAAGAAGGGAGTTCTTGCGTGAGATCTGTGCTGAGTGGAGTTCGGGAGAAGTTATCTTGTGTTCCTTTGGTTCCTAGTGCTTTGTAAGCCTTCTTGTTTCACTGTTCTTAACTTCATTATTTCTGTGAAACGCTGTGGAGAGGTTTCTCCACGGAGAAGGAGGTTCCATTTGATATCCGGATTTTCTGGGGCTTGATCTGCCGACGATCAAGGGATCGCCCACCTCACGGGCACGCCAAGGAGTAGGGGCAAGTTATCCCCGAACCTTGTAAACCCTCCTTGTTAGCGATCTTGTTTGTTGCTTTAGTTTTGTTTTTGTTTTCTGCGTTTCTGCACTTCTCTGTTTCCATTGTTTCCGCTGCTGTGCTACTAACCGTTAAGTGCAGAGAAACCCTAAAGTGAAAGAAGTTTGTGTCTGGCTATATTCACCCCCCCCTCTAGTCATCCAAGGTCCAACAAGTGGTATCAGAGCTTGGGGCTCTGTACAAGCGGCTTAACATCCGAGAGCTGTCAACAATGGCTTTGAGAGAAGGTTTTAGCACCACTCGACCTCCCTTCTTCGATGGATCAGATTTTCAATATTGGAGGTCTCGCATTGAATACTATCTCAAGACCGACATCAGAATGTGGTTCTCCGTGAAGGAGGGCTTCATTCCTCCAAGAGACGTGGAGGGAAAAGAATTAGAGTCTTCTCGGTGGTCAGCTGAGCAAACACGAAAAGGAGAAGCCGATGCGAAGGCGGTGGTGACTTTGCAATGTGGAATGAACAAGGATCAACTCATCAAAGTTGGTCCCTTTACAAGTGCAAAAGATTTGTGGAACAAGCTTATCGAACTTCATGAGGGTACCCGAGACTCAAGAATTGCCAAGAGGGACTTATTCCTCAACCAACTCCAAAACCTCTCCATGAAGGAGAGTGAAACGGTGAGTGAACTTCATAGTAGGTTCTAAGAAGTCCTCAACGGTCTTCATTCCATTGATGAAAAGGTCGAGAACTGTGACCTTGTAAGATATGTGTTAAATGTTTTTCCAAGGAATGCTTTGTGGTCATCCATGGTGGATGCCTACAAAGTTTCTAAGGATTTATCAATTGTAAAATTAGATGATTTATTTTGTGAAATGGAGCTTCATGAGATGGCTAACAAAGGCCCCAAGGAGAAGGGGATTGCCTTAGTTGCAGGGGAAAAGACCAACAAGAAGAAAAAGGAGAAGAAGAAGGAGAAGGATGTCTCTTCATCTTCATCCTCATCCGAGTCCGAGTCCGATTCCGAGGAGGATGGCAGTGGGTCTTCTTCCTCTTAGATGGCCAACTTTGTTAGAAGGATGATGAGAAAGAGTCGGCGCTTCAAGGGTAAAGGTAACCCTAGTGAAGTTAAACTTGAAAAGTCTAATATTACTTGCTATGAGTGTAGCAAGAAAGGGCACTTCAAGAAGGACTGCCCAAAGCTCAAGAAGAAGGAGGATAAATCCAAGAAGAAGAAGAAGGCCTTGAAGGTCACTTGGGATGAATCCTCCTCTAGTTCATCCGATGAAGGGAAGGAGGAGAAGAGTACACGTCATGTGGCACTCATGGCAATTGAAGGAGAAGAGAGTAGTGATGAATCGAGTGACTCCTCAAACGCGGCTTCATCATCTTCGGATGATGAAGAGGTAATCACTCCCGAACTAGATAAATACTATAGGACCATTGCATGTTTAACCGATTTGTTGAAAAAGTCAAAAAATAAGGTTAAATCTTTGAAAGTAGAGGTTGAACAATTGAAATCCTCTAAGGATGAGGATGTTGATGATTTACATGTAGAAATGTTAGAAGATGAGAACAAATCATTGAAGAGTGAAGTTGAGAGACTCAAGAGTGTTCTTGAGAAATTCTCAACAAGCTCAAAGACCTTAGATATGATTTTGAATGCACAAAGTGATGTATACAGTAGGGCCGGTATTGGTTACCGACCCAAAGAACCATCATTTGTGTCCTTAATGTCTAGGACTGATGTTAGACAATTTAAGACTCCTAGGGTACAAAGGAAAGTGGTCAAGGCATGGGTGCCTAAGTCTTGCTTAGTAGGTGCTTTAGGTCTCAAGATTTGGGTACCTAAATCTTCTATTTTTGAGATGTGGTAGATTGGGTACTAAATCTTCTATTTTTATTGTGTAGGTTGTGATTGAGGGGAGCATCTATCAACTTGGTTCGTTGATAGTGGGTGCTCCAAACACATGACCGGTGATAGATCCTTATTCACTACATTTCAAAGAAAAAGTAGAGGTAATGTTTCCTTTGGTAATAATGGTAGTCTTAAGGTTATAGGAATAGGAGACATTCAAATATCCGAATGTCTTAGGATTAAGAATGTCCTTCTAGTCAAGGGGATGACATTTAATCTCCTAAGTGTCAGTCAATTGTGTGATGCGGGTTACACAATTGATTTTCAATTAAGTCAATGTCTAGTTAGACAACATGACAACTTTGACACGGTACTAGTAGGCACAAGAGTAGATAACATTTATCAAGTTTCCTTTAAAAGTGCTACTAATGCTCTTGTTAAGTGTTTCATGTCAAGAGAAGATGAGTCTAACCTTTGGCACCGGAGACTAGCACATGTGAACATGAAGAATATTCGGAAATTGGCCAACAAGGGGTTAGTTCGTGGCTTACCAAGCATCAAGTATGAAAAGGACAAACTTTGTGATGCATGTCAAATCGGTAAGCAAACAAAATCTGCACATAAAGGTAAAAGCGCTGTAAGTACATCTACCGCTTTAGATTTACTTCATATGGACTTGTTTGATTGTAGCACCATTATATCATTGAATGGTAGTAGATATTGTTTTGTTATCTTTGATGATTTTACTAGATATACATGGACCTATTTTCTAAAATATAAGGACCAAACCTTAGATGTTTTTATTTCCTTTTGTAGAAGGGTTGAAAATGAAAAATCATCAACAATTAAAACAATTAGGAGTGATCATGGAGGTGAATTTCAAAATCAAAGTTTTTTAGAGTTTTGTCAAGATAGAGGGTATAGGCATGAGTTCTCCACTCCTAGAACACCACAACAAAATGGTGTTGTAGAGAGGAAGAACCGAGTCTACAAGAGGCTGCTCGAAGCATGCTCAATGAGTACTCATTACCAGGGTACTTGTGGGTCGAAGCTGTAAACACAGCTTGCTACATGCAAAACCGAGTCCTCATTCACAGATTTCTAGGAAAGGCTCCTCATGAACTTTGGTTTGGAAAACCACCTACGGTTAAACATCTTAGGGTGTTTGGTTGTAAGGTGTTCATTCTAAACACCAAGGACCATCTTGGAAAGTTCACAGCAAAAGCTGATGAAGAGATACTGGTCGGGTACTCCCTAGTCAGCAAAGCTTACATAGTCTACAACAAGAAATCTAGATTGGTTGAAGAGTCTTCTGATGTTGTTTTTGAGGAAATTCCCAAAGTAAATGATCAATCAGAAGATGTTGAAGGAGCTCAATTCAAACTCAGGCAACTGCGTTTGGATGAAAGTCCAAATGTTGTAGATGGTGGTGATGAGTCTGATGACGGTGAGCCTAGACAACTCATAGATCAGCCGGATCCTGAGGCTGACCTTGTGTCTAGTGACACCATTCAAGAAGCACCATCTACACCAAGGACAACTAGGTTAGCCTCTAGTCATCCCCAAGATCAAATTGTTGGAGACATCCATCATGGGGTTAGGACTAGATCATTCTTTAGGAATGAGGCTAATGAAGTTGCCCTAATTTCCGAAATTGAACCAAAAAAATTGGTGAAGCATTAAATGATCCCGATTGGATCATTGTCATGCAAGATGAACTAGGTCAATTCGAAAGAAGTCAAGTTTGGGACTTAGTCCCTAGACCGAAGAAGACCACCATTATTGGAACCAAATGGGTCTTCAAAAATAAATTGAACCATAAGAGAGAAATCATAAGAAACAAGGCACGCTTAGTAGCCAAGGGCTACAGTCAAGTTGAAGGCCTTGATTACGATGAGACCTACGCTCCCGTGGCACGATTAGAGTTCATTCGATTGATGCTTGCATTTGCAGCACATCGTGGTTTCAAACTTTATCAAATGGATGTCAAATCGGCCTTTCTAAATGGTTTAATACGAGAAGAGGTTTATGTCGAACAACCTCCGGGGTTTGAGAGTACCGAATTCCCAAACCACGTGTTCAAGCTCAAGAAGGCGCTCTACGGCCTTAAACAAGCACCCCGAGCTTGGTATGAGCGGTTGTCGACATTTCTAATTGAAAGAGATTTTGTTAGAGGACAAATAGACCCTACACTATTTCTGAGGAGATATGGTGATAATATATTTGTAGCCCAAGTATATGTCGATGACATAATTTGCGGCTCAAACAACAAGGGCTATTTAAATGAATTTATTGGACACATGGAGAGTGAATTTGAAATGAGTCTAGTGGGAGAGTTGACTTTCTTCCTTGGACTTGAAATCAAGCAAACTCGTGACGGGATCCATGTGCACCAATCAAAGTACACTCAAGAGATGCTCCGAAAATTTAACATGAGTGATTCGAAGGAAGTTACCACTCCCATGGCTACAAACACAAAATTAGACAAGGATGAGAGTGGTAAACCTATTGACCTAACTTAATACCGGAGCATGATAGGTAGTTTGCTATACCTCACAGCCAGTCGACCTGATATACTTTTTGTTGTAGGTATGTGTGCTAGGTATCAAGTATGTGCCAAGGAATCTCATTTAATTGCTGTTAAACGAATTTTGAGATACCTTAAAGGCACAGTTGGAGTTGGTCTTTGGTACCCCCGTACCGAGTCATTTGACCTAATTGGCTATACCGATTCCGACTATGCTGGGTGCAAGTTGGATCGGAAGAGCACGAGTGGGGGTTGCCAATTCTTAGGATCATCTTTAGTTAGTTGATCAAGTCGGAAGCAACATTGTGTTGCTCTCTCCACAACCGAGGCAGAATATATCGCCATGGGAGAGCGCGTATCACAATTGTTGTGGATGATTCATACACTAGAGGACTATGGATTAAGCTACAAAGGTGGCAAGTGTTGTGTGACAACATTAGCACAATAAACCTAACAAAAAATCCAGTCCACCATTCTAGGACAAAGCATATTGAAGTGCGTCACCACTTCATTAGGGATCATGTTTCTAGAGGAGATATTGTACTCTCACATGTAGAGTCCAAATCGAACCTAGCGGACATTTTCACTAAACCACTCCCCGAGAATGAGTTTAGCTTCTTACGAAGGGAATTGGGAATGTGTCGCGCTTCATAGGATTAAAATGCATTCAAAACCCTTCATGATCAATTCAATTGTTGGGAACAATTGGGTAACTTGGGGACATCTCACACAAACTATAAGGGTTAACAAAACGTTTTTGTTTGCTAGAAATGGGGTGAGATGGTAGGATCAACCTAATTCCTCAAAATGTTAATGCATCCTTGAGAAATTGGGTTGACGAGATAATAATCACTAAGTTGACCAAGTATGAGGAAAACCAATGCATAACATATGTGTACTTGGCTCCATGATCATACTTGGACATTCCAATCAAGGAAACTTGATTGGAGACTTTATATTGATACAAACTTGGGTGAAAATTGATTGAATGTTTGTGTTTGAGTTTGCCTTCACTTTAGTGGAGCAAATTGATTTGTTAGACCCATAAGGACCATTAATCCTTCTTAAAGGATCAATTATAGTCAAGGGATCACTTCCAAGATCGATAATTTTCATCAGATCTTATCAGAAATCGATAGGGAGTCTGAAACTGAAATTTCATATCGTATCAGAAATAATCCTGATACCTGATCGGTCACCGGACCGATCAGGAGCATGTCTGATCGGTCCAACTAACCGATCCAGCCGAATTGTGATACCCCTCTGCAATCTCTCTGTGTTGGCCTGGATCAGTCCACAGACCGATCTGGCTCACTGTGTGGATCGGTCCACCGACCGATCAGGAGGCTCACGAAAAATCGCACAAACCCACTGTTCGCTCCCTGATCGATCAGCCAATCGATCAGGAGTCTGCCTGATCGGTCGCCCGACCGATCAGGACTAAGCCAGTCCGATCAGGCTGGAGCCTGATCGGTCTGGGCGCTCCCAGATCGAATGGTGATCCGTTCGATCACATTAAATTGCGGTTGGTGGACCGATCCACCAACCTATTAACTCCCGTTTTCCCTTACTCCCAAGCCCTAGCCGACCGAAACCCCTCATCTTCTTCCTCTTTTCTCTGCGCGTGAGCTCGAGCTCTTTGCGATCTGCTGCTAAGAAGTGTGAGTTCTTGTGTGGTTGCAACCTTTTCTGTGAGTTCTTGAGAGTGCGCTGAGGATCTCATCCCTTGCGCAAGCTCCCTTGAAAATCTGCACGTTTTTCTCTTCCTCAAGTTTGTCATCATGGCACCAAAGTGAGCTTTTTGCTTCCAATCTTTCCTTACTGCTTACTTCTTAAGATTTGTGGTGTTTAGGCTAACCATGTTTTTTTTTCTTGTGGTTTCTTTTTGTGTTGTGACTCTACTCTTGCCGTGACCCTATGATTCTGTCATGACCTTATTCTTTCCATGACCTTCATTGTGATTGATCAATTCATTGTATCATGATTTAATCAACCCCATTTTTGTGTCGTGATCTTGTCTTAATTACCTGATCAAACTTTTGTTGATTCACTTCATTTGATCCAATCAATTGCCATGATTTCTTTTCAAACCCTTAGGAAATCTCCTAAAGGCAAAGAGCCGGTTGAGGGAACCTCACAATCCAGAGCTCCCTCATCCTCTTCAAGACCGCAACCACCCCCTCATACAAGATTTCAAAATGTCCATTACACACTAGCCTTTGAATATCACACTTTCAAACTCATGCCCTGTCGAACGGTGGACAGAGCATTCATTTGCGAACATTGTCCGTCGTACGACGAATCATTGAGTTTTATGACCTTCAGTCCATTCTCTTTCTCGAGCGGTCGATCAACTTTGATTTAGTCTCCGAGTTCTATAACAACATGGTCAGTGGAGCGGGTTCGGGGTATAGGACCCGAGTCGCCGGTATCAACCTCACTTTTGATTTATCAGCTTTCACCGCCTTCCTTGATTGTCGACGTTCGGATAATGATTTTCCGCTCTACCCTTTTCTTCCGGATCCTCTTCCGGTTCCCTTCGATGGAGTCACTCCTGACTCTATCTACGAGTACTTTTTCGGCCATCCCAGGCCAGGGGTCTCGGTGAGTCCGCCGGTGATTTTCCTACATTTGCCGCTCTCCGGCTTTCCCCCGTTGATTATGTCTTGTTTAAGATTATCACTAACTGTCTCATCCCTACTACTTCGAAGCACTTAGATGAAATTCACTCATTCCACTGCTTGATGCTCTACGGGATGCATCAGCAGTTAGACTTTGATATAGTGACTACCATCTATTTCTCCATCATCACCTACAGCCAGATCGACTGTCAGACAGTTATCATGCCTTTTGGCCATATCATTACCGCTTGGCTGCAGTTGGTTGGTATCGACGTCTCACGGGGCAGGATCGTGCCGATGGTTCGGCAGGACTGCCGACTTGACTACCGAGAGCAGCCCATGCACATTGCCCACTGCTCAGTCTATAGATCCTGACCTTTGTTCAGATTGCCGAGCTCAGATGACCACATGGTCTGGGACTGGAGACAGGAGGTGGAAGGATAGGAGAGGTGTAGGGGAGTTACCGAGAGCAGCCCATGATCAGATGCATCAGGTGCCGCCCACTGCTGCAGAGGGCTACTATGAGTCGGATCCTGACCTTTGTTGGCAGATTGCCGAGCTGGAGCAGATGATCCAGCATGGTCTGCATGTCTCAGAGCTCTGGAGACAGGAGGTCCGATCTTAGTTTCGGTCTTTCGACCGCAGACTACACGCGTTAGAGTCCGACGTTTCTGGGATTCGCTCCAGGCAGAGGACATGGCATGAGGAGTGGCACAGTTGGGCAGCTGGTCATCCGTACCAGCCTTCATCCTCTGGAGCGGTGCCTTCCAGTAGCACTACACTAGGGAGCTTTATATATATTGATGATACATCTGATGATGACCCTGCTAAGGATTGATTTGATCTTGGTTTCATCATTTGTGATGACTGCTCTGACTTTATGGCTGTATGTCTATGCTCTGACTATTTTGGCTTTGTGCTGTATTCGACTTGACTTTGATGCTGTGTTATCCATCTGACTTTATGACTATCTTCTTGTATGCCTTGCCATATTGTGCTTACTGTTAGTTCATATGTTTGTTCATATGATAGATATCTTCAGGTATGCCTTGCTATATTATGCATTGCTATGCTTATTCTTACTCCATGTTCATATGATACATATGATTGTTTTGTCATGCCTTATATTTGTCATATGGTTTCATATGCCTTCAAATCAAATCTTATCTTGTTTTGGGGAACCCCTAGGATTGAGGGGGAGTATGGTTAAACTTAACAACCCCTCTAGACCCTTTTCGGTGTTTGACAAAGGGGGAGAGTGTGGTTAGTTAAGTTTAGGACGATTATAAGCTTAATTATTGTAGGGGAGGATCCTGATTCCCCTATGAGTGTGAAATTTGTAACTATTGATTTCAAATCCCTAAACTTAAATCGGGTTGTCAAACAACAAAAAGGGGGAGATTGTTGATGCAGTCTGACCCTGATTGTTGTTTTAGTGTTGACACCGATTTTAGTTTAGGTTGATGAGATGATTATGACTAAGTCCTGGTCGGGGGCTGGGCTTTGGATGAATGAAAATTCCTAGCTTAGAGGGCTAGGTGTGGAAAGTCCTAGCTTGGAGGGCTAGGTGTGTAAAAAGTCCTAGCTTGGAGGGCTAGGTGTGAAAAGTCCTAGCTTGGAGGGCTAGGTGTGAAAAGTCCTAACTTGGAGGGTTAGGTGTTAAAAGTCCTGGCTTGGAGGGTCAGGTCCTAGCCAGGAGGGCTAGGTGGATGAAACCCTGGCTTGGAGGGTCAGGTCCTAGCCTGGAGGGTCAGGTCCTAGCCTGGAGGGCTAGGTTGGATGAAATCCTGGCTTGTAGGGTCAGGTCCTGGCCTGGAGGGCTAGGTTGGATGAAATCCTAGCTTGGAGGTCAGGTCCTAGCCTGGAGGGCTAGGTGGATGAAACCCTGGCTTGGAGGGTCAGGTCCTAGCTTGGAGAGCTAGGTTGGATAAAACCCTGGCTTGGAGGGCCAGGTCCAAGCTTGGATGGCTAGGTTGAAGTCCCGGTGAGTGAGACTGGGCATGGAGTCTTGGTCCGGGGGACTGAGCACGAGTCAGGGGAGGCTGGGAGCCAGTTCTCTTGACTTAGAGTGGGTTTGGCCTTGCCCGGATCGATCTGGTGACCGATCATGGAAGTTGGCACGGTGTTCCCTCGTGGATCGGTCTGGTGACCGGTCCAGCGATGTCTGATCGGTCTGGTGACCGATTAGGGAACATACGGTGACTTTTGCAAACCTACTGATCGGCTTCTGATCGGTCTGGTGACCGATCAGGGAGCATTCAGTGAGTTTGGGAACTTTACTGATCGACTCCTGATCGGTCCGGTGACCGATCAGGGATACCGTTCGGATCGTTCAGGTGAACGATCAAACATCGCGGACTTCTCACTATAACCGATCAGGTTGGAGCCTGATCAGTCGGAGGGTGGCCTGATCGGTCACTAGTCCGATCAGGCCACATCCTGATCGGTCTGGGGACCAATCAGAAGGTTTGGACTGCGAAGTTGGGAAATCACCTTCCAAAGGGGTGGATCGGTCTGGTGACCGATCCACGACTTGGGATCTGTCTGGTGATCGGTCCTGGAGAAGTCGCTATTTTGATTACGCGTTGGGGACCAATCAGGATGAAGTCTAATCGGTCTGAACCCAGTCTGATCGGTCTGATGACCGATCAGGAGTCACTCTGATCGGTCCGGTGACCGATCAGTAGCTGGCAGCTTTAATTCAAAAACGCTGTCAGAGCTCTGATTACGTCTGTTTCTCAGCTGATTCGCTACTGATCACTACTCCTAACGTCTGATTGTTGATACTCCATTGATTTGCTGAGCTAATGAGCTGCTAAGTGTGCAGGTTATGCAGGTTTACTTCAAGGGAGTCAAACTGAGGCTTTTGCTACGACAGATTGGGCAGGTTTCCATCTCAAGTTGCAACGGATGCTGGCGCTGCTGGAGCTGCTGACTGGGGCTCGACTGAGGGAAGCTCAGGGAGTCCAGGAGAGCTCAGTGGTAGGTGAGCAGTTGCAGTTGAGCAGCTGGGAGCTGTAGAGAGGTGGCTGTGACCTGGTGATCAGTGGGAGAGGCTTAAGGGCTTGGTAGCGATGAAGCCTCAGTAACACTTGATCACTTCTTGCGACAAGCTTTGCTCCATCACTTTGCAAACACTCTGATTCTTGGAGCAACATACTGATACTTGAGCACTTGGAGGAAACAAGATGCTTGACGAGTCCATCAGCAAGAAGACACGAAGAAGGGAGTTCATGCGTGAGATCTGTGCTGAGTGGAGTTCGGGAGAAGTTCTCTTGTGTTCCTTTGGTTCCTAGTGCTTTGTAAGCCTTCTTGTTTCACTGTTCTTAACTTCATTATTTCTGTGAAACGCTGTGGAGAGGTTTCTCCACCGAGAAGGAGGTTCCATTTGATATCCGAATTTTTCGGGGCTTGATCTGCCGACTATCAAGGGATCGCCCACCTCACGGGCACGCCAAGGAGTAGGGGCAAGTTATCCCCGAACCTTGTAAACCCTCCTTGTTAGCGAACGTGTTTGTTGCTTTAGTTTTTTTTTGTTTTCTGCGTTTCTGCACTTCTCTATTTCCATTGTTTCCGCTGCTATGCTACTAACCATTAAGTGCAGAGAAACCCTAAAGTGAAAGAAGTTTGTGTCTGGCTATATTCACCCCCCCCTCTCTAGCCATCCAAAGTCCATCAAGAGGTATCAGAGCTTGGGGCTCTGTACAAGCGGCTTAACATCCGAGAGCTGTCAACAATGGCTTTGAGAGAAGGTTTTAGCACCACTCGACCTCCCTTCTTCGATGGATTAGATTTTCAATATTGGAGGTCTCGCATTGAATACTATCTCAAGACCGACATCGAAATGTGGTTCTCCGTGAAGGAGGGCTTCATTCCTCCAAGGGACGCGGAGGGAAAAGAATTAGAGTCTTCCCGGTGGTCGGCTGAGCAAACACGAAAAGGAGAAGCCGATGCGAAGGCGGTGGTGACTTTGCAATGTGGAATGAACAAGGATCAACTCATCAAAGTTGGTCCCTTTACAAGTGCAAAAGATTTGTGGAACAAGCTTGTCATCATGACACCAAAGTGAGCTTTTTTGCTTCCAATCTTTCCTTACTGCTTACTTCTTATGATTTGTGGTGTTTAGGCTAACCATGATTTTTTTTCTTGTGGTTTCTTTTTGTGTTGTGACTCTACTCTTGCCACGACCCGATGATTCTGTCATGACCTTATTCTTGCCATGACCTTCACTGTGATTGATCAATTCATTGTATCATGATTTAATCGACCCCATTTTTTGTGCCGTGATCTTGTCTTAATTACCTGATCAAACTTTTGTTGATTCACTTCATTTGATCCAATCAATTGCCATGATTTCTTTTCAAACCCTTAGGAAATCTCCTAAAGGCAAAGATCCGGTTGAGGGCACCTCACAATCCAGAGCTCCCTCATCCTCATCAAGACCGCAACCACCCCCTCATACAAGATTTCAAAATGTCCATTACGCACTAGCCTTTGAATATCACACTTTCAAACTCATGCCCTGTTGAACGGTGGACAGAGCATTCATTTGCGAACATTGTCCGTCGGTACGACGAATCATTGAGTTTTATGACCTTCGAGTTCTATAACAACATGGTCAGTGGAGCGGGTTCGGGGTATAGGACCCGAGTCGCCGGTATCAACCTCACTTTTGATTTATCAGCTTTCACCGCCTTCCTTGATTGTCGACGTTCGGATAATGATTTTCCGCTCTACCCTTTTCTTCCGGATCCTCTTCCGGTTCCCTTCGATGGAGTCACTCCTGACACTATCTACGAGTACTTTTTCGGCCATCCCAGGCCAGGGGTCTTGGTGAGTCCGCCGGTGATTTTCCTACATTTGCCGCTCTCCGGCTTTCCCCCATTGATTATGTCTTGTTTAAGATTATCACTAACTGTCTCATCCCTACTACATCGAAGCACTTAGATGAAATTCACTCATTCCATTGCTTGAAGCTCTACGGGATGCATCAGCAGTTAGACTTTGATATAGTGACTACCATCTATTTTGCCATCATCACCTACAGCCAGATCGACTGTTAGACAGTTTTAATGCCTTTTGGCCATATCATTACCGCTTGGCTGTAGTTGGTTGGTATCGACGTCTCATAGGGCAGGATCGTGCTGATGGTTCGGCAGGACTGCCGACTTGACCGACGCACATTGGCTCAGTCTGGAATCGTTGTCGGACCACAGGGACTGAGGTGGAAGGATAGGAGAGGTGTAGGGGAGTTACCGAGAGCAGCCCATGATCAGATGCATCAGGTGCCGCCCACTGCTGCAAAGGGCAACTATGAGACGGATCCTGACCTTTGCTGGCAGATTGCCGAGCTGGAGCAGACGATCCAGCATGGTCTGCATGTCTCAGAGCTCTGGTGACAGGAGGTCCGATCTTAGTTTCGGTCTTTCGACCGCTGACTACACACGTTAGAGTCCGACGTTTCTGGGATTCGCTCCAGGCAGAGGACATGGCATGTGGAGTGGCACAGTTGGGCAGCTGGTCATCCGTACCAGCCTTCATCCTCTGGAGCGGTGCCATCCAGTAGCACTACACTAGGGAGCTTTATATATATTTATGATACATATGATGATGACCCTGCTAAGGATTAATTTGATCTTGGTTTCATCATTTGTGATGACTGCTCTGACTTTATGGCTGTATGTCTATGCTCTGACTATTTTGGCTTTGTGCTGTATTCGACTTGACTTTGATGCTGTGTTATCCATCTGACTTTATGACTATCTTCTTGTATGCCTTGCCATATTGTGCTTACTGTTAGTTCATATGTTTGTTCATATGATAGATATCTTCAGGTATGCCTTGCTATATTATGCATTGCTATGCTTATTCTTACTCCATGTTCATATGATACATATGATTGTTTTGTCATGCCTTATATTTGTCATATGGTTTCATATGCCTTCAAATCAAATCTTATCTTGTTTTGGGGAACCCCTAGGATTGAGGAGGAGCATGGTTAAACTTAACAACCCCTCTAGACCCTTTTCGGTGTTTGACAAAGGGGGAGAGTGTGGTTAGTTAAGTTTAGGATGATTACAACCTTAATTATTGTAGGGGGAGGATCCTGATTCCCCTATGAGTGTGAAATTTGTAACTATTGATTTCAAATGCCTAAACTTAAATCGGGTTGTCAATCAACAAAAAGGGGGAGATTGTTGATGCAGTCTGACCCTGATTGTTGTTTTGGTGTTGACAACAATTTTAGTTTAGGTTGATGAGATGATTATGAGTAAGTCCTGGTCGGGGACTGGGCTTTGGATGAATGAAATGTCCTAGCTTGGAGGGCTAGGTGTGGAAAGACCATGCTTGGAGGGCTAGGTGTGTAAAAAGTCCTACCATGGAGGGCTAGGTGTGAACAGTCCTAGCTTGGAGGGCTAGGTGTGAAAAGTCCTGTCATGGAGGGTCAGGTCCTAGCCTGGAGGGCTAGGTGGGTGAAACCCTGGCTTGGAGGGTCAGGTCCTAGCCTGGAGGGCTAGGTTGGATGAAATCCTGGCTTGGAGGGTCAGGTCCTAGTCTTGAGGCTAGGTTGGATGAAATCCTGGCTTGGAGGGTCAGGTCCTAGCCTGGAGGGCTAAGTGGATGAAACCCTGGCTTGGAGGGTCAGGTCCTAGCATGGAGGGCTAGGTTGGATAAAACCCTGGCTTGTAGGTCCAGGTCCTAGCTTGGAGGGATAGGTTGAAGTCCCGGTGAGTGAGACTGGGCATGGAGTCTTGGTCCAGGGGACTGAGCACAAGTCATGGGAGGCTGGGAGTCAGTTCTCTTGACTTAGAGTGGGGTTGGCCTTGCCCGGATCGGTCTGGTGACCGATCAGGGAAGTTGGCATGGTGATCCCTCGTGGATTGGTTTGGTGACCAATCCAACGATGTCTGATCGGTCTGGTGACCGATCAGGGAACATACGGTGACTTTTGCAAACCTACTGATTGGCTTCTGATCGGTCTGGTGACCGATCAGGGAGCATTCAGTGAGTTTGGGAACTTTACTGATCGACTCCTGATCGGTCCGGTGACCGATCAGGGATACCGTTCAGATCGTTTTGGTGAACGATCAAACGTCGCGGACTTCTCACTATAACCGATCAGGTTGGAGCCTGATCGATCGGAGGGTGGCCTGATCGGTCACCAGTCTGATTAGGCCACATCCTGATCGGTCTGGGGACTGATCAAAAGGTTTGGACTGCAAATCTGGGAAATCACCCTCCAAAGGGGTGGATCGGTCTGGTGACCGATCCACGACTTGGGATCGGTCTGGTGATCGGTCCCAGAGAAGTCGCGATTTCTGATTACGCATTGGGGACCAATCAGGATGAAGCCTGATCGGTCTAAACCCAGCCTGATCGGTCTGGTGATCGATCAGGAGTAACTCTGATCGGTCCGGTGGACGATCAGTAGCTGGCAGTTTTAATTCAAAAACGCTGTCAGAGCTCTGATTACATCTGTTTCTCTGCTGATTCGCTACTGATCTCTGCTCCTAACGACTGATTGTTGATACTCCATTGATTTGCTGAGCTAATGAGCTACTAAGTGTGCAGGTTACTCAGGTTTACTTGAAGGGAGTCAAACTGAGGCTTTTGCTACGACAGATTGGGCAGGTTTCCATCTCAGGTTGCAACGGATGCTGGCGCTGCTAGAGCTACTGACTGGGGCTCGACTGAGGGAAGCTCAGGGAGTCCAGGAAAGCTCAGTGGTAGGTGAGCAGTTGCAGTTGAGTAGCTGGGAGCTACAGAGAGGTGGTTGTGACCTGGCGATCAGTGGGAGAGGCTTAAGGGCTTGGTAGTGATGAAGCCTCAGTAACACTTGATCACTTCTTGCGACAAGCTTTACTCCATCACTTTGCAAACACTCTGATTCTTGGAGCAACATACTGATACTTGAGCACTTGGAGGAAACAAGAATCTTGACGAGTCCATCACCAAGAAGACACGAAGAAGGGAGTTCTTGCGTGAGATCTGTGCTGAGTAGAGTTCGGGAGAAGTTCTCTTGTGTTCCTTTGGTTCCTAGTGCTTTGTAAGCCTTCTTGTTTCAATGTTCTTAACTTCATTATTTTTGTGAAACGCTGTGGAGAGGTTTCGCCACCGAGAAGGAGGTTCCATTTGATATCCAGATTTTTCGGGGCTTGATCTGCCGACCATCAAGGGATCGCCCACCTCACGGGCACGCCAAGGAGTAGGGGCAAGTTATCCCCGAACCTTGTAAACCCTCCTTGTTAGCGATCTTGTTTGTTGCTTTAGTTTTGTTTTTGTTTTCTGTGTTTCTGCACTTCTCTATTTCCATTGTTTCCGCTGCTATCCTACTAACCGTGAAGTGCAGAGAAACCCTAAAGTGAAAGAAGTTTGTGTCTGGCTATATTCTCCCCCCCCCCCCTCTCTAGCCAACCAAGGTCCAACAACAGCCACCTCTCTGCAGCTCCCAGCTGCTCAACTGCAACTGCCCAGCTATCCTGACCTTTCCTGGACTCCCTGAGCTCCCCTCAGCCGAGCCTCAGTCACCATCTCAGTGGCGTAGTCGTCCGTCGAAACCTGAGAAGGTAAACTGCCAATCCTGATGAAGCAAAAGCCTCCTTTGACTCCCCTTGAGTGAACCTGAGTTATCTGCACACTTAGCAGGTCATTAGCACAGCAAATCAACAGAGGATCAAATATTAGAAGACTCAGAACAAAGATCAGTAGTGTATCAGTAGTAATCAGAACGCGATCAGAACTCTGACTCCTTTTTTGAATAAAAGTTGTCAGCTACCGATCGGTCACCGGACTGATCAGAGTGACTCCTGATCGGTCACCAGGCCGATCAGGATGGGTGTAGACCGATCAGGCTCCAGCCTGATCGGTCCCAGTGAGATATCAGAAATCGCGACTTCTTCATGATCGATCACCAGACCGACCCCAAGTCGTGGATCGGTGACCAGACCGATCCATCCCTTTGCAGAGTGACTTTCCAGCATCGCAGCCCAAACCCACTGATCGGTCACCAGACCGATCAGAATGTGGCCTGATCGGTCTGGGGACCGATCAGAGCACCTCCTTGTTGAGGCAATTTGTGGTCCAGAGTGACCAAGTGTTTTGATGTTTGGGCAAATGGTTTATGTTAAGTTTACCCTTGTGTTTTTATATGTGTATGTTGAGTGTGCAAGTTGTACAGGTTACACATATGGACTTAACTAGACGGCCTCGGTATGGTGAAGGGTGGCATGGAGACAAGCTGGAGGCTTGTGTGCACCCAAGGGACCTTGGAGAGCAGGGACGATGAGTTGATGGGAGCGGACTTCGAGGCATGCGTGAAGGATGGCATGGAGGCAAGCTGGAGGCTTGCGTGCATCCGAGAGATGGGAGTCGAAGATGAAGAGGGCGCGAAGGCAATAGTCGAGGCTGCGGATGAGGAGTCAGTCGAGTCGTGAGGGTATGAGTGCTGTGTGATTGTACTCGGGGAATCCTAGGGGTCGAGTGCTGAGAGAAGTGTACTCGGGAAGGGAAACCCTAGGTATGTGAGTGGGGTAATCGACTGCCTGGTTGGCAGTCGACTGATAAAACTCACAGAATGATTTCGGGGTTGGACCAGTCGACTGGTAAAATGGCTGTCGACTGGTAACCCCGACAACTAGCCGTTGGGCTAGCCGTTGCCTAGCAATTAAGGCTAGACCAGTTGACTGGTAAATTGGCAGTCGACTGGTGGCGAGGGTTTCAGCCCGAGTCATATTTAAAGAGGACTTCATGGTGGCTGAGATTCTTGACGAATCTTGTCTTGGTTAAAGGCAAGATAGTAGTCTTTGTTGGGACCGGGTGCATGTTGACATGGATGCGGGTTCGTAATTTTAAAATTAATTACGTGCAGCGGAAGGTTTAGCATAAATAATTTCTCAAATTATTTAACCACACATCTAAGCATGCAACCTTATCTTGTGTAGACATGATCATATATTTAAAATTTTACAGAAACGTAAACTAATTTACGTATTACCTCGCGTAACTCGAAGGAAGGGACGAGATCCAACCGTAAGCGTCCCTTGGAAGCTCCGCCTCTATTCGCGTCCACGCCGAGTTTTCTTCGGGATGACTTCGCAAAGTCACGAGTCTCATGTCGATGAGAACTACTAGATCCTCCAAAGACACGACAAGAATATCAAGAGAGAAGTTGGAAGACTAACCACCAAGCGAAGAACGGAATCAAGATTCCGGAATGAAGGAAGGAGTTGCGCTCACTTCTTCTCCTTGCGGCAGCAGCTTGGTGGCCGGAGGTGGTTGGTCACCGGAGCTTGGACGCCGGAGAAGGAGGCCGGTGGTGGCAGTAGCTCACGGCAGCAGGTACCCTTCATTTGGCCGGCGGCACAAGAGAAGGGAGAGGGGCGGAGAGAAGGAGAGGGAGAGAGCTTATGCCTTGATCTCTTGGATTGATTTCCAAGCCTTGCCTTGGGTCCTTTATATAGTGGTCTCTCAACTGCCAAGTCTCCTTTTTCTTATGGAATAAATTTTCATAAGAAATTTATCATATAAATTTTCTTATCATGGAAAATCAATCCATGATTGATTTTATATAATAAATCAATCCATGGTTCATTTTAATTTCCATGAAAAATAAATTTCTTTATATATAAATTTCTTTATCATGGTAAATCAATCCATGATTGATTTTATAAAATAAAATAAACCAATCCATGGTTCATTTTAATTTCCATGAAAAATAAACCAAATCTCGGTTTATTATATAATAATTTATATCATCCATAATTTTATAAAACAAATCACACTTGGTTTATTTTATAAATTGAACCAAACAATTTGGTTCTCTCCCTTTGTTGTGGCCGGCCAAGCAAAGAGGGTGGAGACCCTCTTTGGCCGGCCCATCCTAGCCACGCCCCAATGAATTAAACTCATTTAATTCATCTATTAAGTCTTCAAAAGACTTAGCCATTTTAAGCTTCCGATACGTCTCTGAAAAATTCAGATTCGACTTATCGTTTGGCTCAACCAAACCTAATCTCTCTTGATAGGAAAATCTAATTTTCAACTCGTTTTAAATTCCTCTGATTACTCGTAGTGTGTGTGACTAAATAGGCTTTCGATTTATGATGGCCGTCTATAATTAACCAATTATAGAACGATCATGAGTGGCACCTAGTAGTACATCATGATCCCCAATTAATCGAAAGATCAATGATTGACCTCAGAAACAATTCTGAAACCCTTTACAACTTTAATGAATCGTGCCACATTCCCTTCACCATCTTATACTCACTTGGTTCAGGACATGGTCTATATGTGTCAGTCCCCACTAGGCTGACTACGTCACACCTAGCCCAAGTAATATTTTCTCGTGTTACGGATTCTAATTAATCTCATGTATTTAAGAGATTCATACTCTGAACATGTCATGCTCTGGCCAGAGGCTCCGAGTAACAATCCGACGATAGGCCTCGGGTATACATCTCCTCGCAAGGAGTGGTGAATCCTTTGTAGGCTGTTCAAACATCTTCGGGCACTTCGGCTTATACTCAATCATCCTGGGTCCACACCTCCTTAGAGATGCTTGCTTAAGATGTCAAAGTATAAGTCTCCATGACCAAGATGACTTGAACACCGTAAGTCAAAGGAACATCGCACTTATGCTGCAGTAAGAACTTCACTGGCATGTCTATATATAGACTACCATATGAAGTTTTACAGCCAGTCACTCTAATGAACTAGTTCCCTTAACTAGCATTCATGTTTATCTTCAGACATCTCAATGTCACCAGCCAGTGAGAATCAGCTGAATAGAGAATAACCCATGCTAGTCTCAACAGAATTGATAGTGTCCGTATTTATCAATTCATCGACTAGGGACAATTTCAATACTTCACAATTGCACATGTAGAGATAATCACTAATTGTGAATTCATCACAAATTCTCTCATGCTGTGAATTGTATTGCGGACATTCAGTAAATGAGTTTAAGATCTCAATCAAATACACAAACATGTATACTCAAATAGTGAATGTTCATTTATTAAAATAAATGATTACAATTATAAGGCGATTGCCTTAGGACACTTCTCTCATATCACTAACAGTCTTTGTGCGCAGAGGTTTATTTGGTGTTATGGCAAGGTTTCTCCACCCACAAGGAGCAACGAGAGCTAGCCGGAGGTTATCCGGGAATTGATCCACCGACGAATTCTTGGATTAGTCACCCGTCCGGGGTGGATACTAAGTAAAACCTGGTTTGTTAGCGTTGTTTGTTTTTGTTATTATTGTTTCCGCTGTGCAACTAACAACGTAGGTACAAGAAGCCGAAGAATCGCTATTCACCCCCCCCCACTAGCGGACTGTTGGTGAGAGCCCTAGAGCCGATCATGTAATGATTGTATGGACTAATTTGTATCATATTCCTATGTATAAATAAAGGCATGTTTTATGGTTATTATACTTACGTGTATTTGTGTCAATTAGCTAAGTATAATAATGTCCTTGAGTAGAAAGTTCTTATCTATATCAATCGATTGGTTGAATCGATAGTGAGATGATATGGAGAACACTACTCTAAATTATTCCTAGTCGAGTATTAACATTCAGGGACAATGTTAATACGTAGAGACTAGCATGTAGGTCAACATGATGACTTGATCTCAAAAGTCATGGATATAGAGATATCAAGTTGACACATGGGTATGCATTGGAGAATGTATACTGAATGACCCGCCATGAGAAAGTATCATGGATCGTTATATGAGTGTCATATACTTTCTCATGTGGCTATTAGTATGACTATTAGTCCTTGGACCTGAAGTCACCATGGATTCCTACATAAGGAGTTACGTACTTTGGCTTCGTCAAACGTCACCCGTAAATGGGTGGACTATAAAGGCGATTACTGGGTATGTAACAAATTATGGAGAGGGATGTGAGTGATGTAGATGGGATCTATCCCTCCTATATGACGGGAGCGATATCGTATTCTTGATAGAGTTAGACCACAAAGCGCATGGCCATGCCCAAGTGAGTCAATATGAGATATTGAACTCATTTGATTAGTGTGAGTCTACTTGGAGTTCAAGATATAGATTGACTCGAGGATGACACGGTCTATGCCTCAATTGAGTCGATCTAGATATCAAGGATAGAGGGACATTATCATATATTATGAGAGTCACAATTATTAGTCACAAGGTGATGTTGGATCTCAACATTCTTGTAACTTGTGTAGCAATGATGTGTTGCTAGATACCGCTCATTGCTTATGTTTCTAAGACGTTAGAAGCATTGCCAACGTTACAAGAACCTATAGGGTCACACGCAAAGAACAAATAGATGGAGAAAAATTGAAATCAAGTTTGACTTGGCTAAATATGGAAAGTCCATAAAAGGCAAGTTTGACTTGACCTAAATCCAAATCAAGTTTGACTTGACTTGGTTCCACTTCGAGTTAGACTCAACATGGGAGAAGAAATGGAGTCAATTTCGACTTGGCTAAATATGGAAAGTCCATAAAAGGCAAGTTTGACTTGACCTAAATCCAAATCAAGTTTGACTTGACTTGGTTCCAATTCAAGTTAGACTTGACTTGGTTTTCCCCCCCCCATTTAAATTTCGAATTCAAATTGATAGGGGATTTGGAAGGCCACCTAATGGCACTTAATGGCCATTATGGCCGGCCACCTAATGGCCATTAATGGCCATTAAGTGGCCGGCCACCCAAGGTGAACAAAAGGTGGGTTTTGTTTCTTTTTGGTGGCTCTTCTTCTCTTCCCGGATTTTTCTTCTTCCTCTCCCTCTCTTGGCCGAAACCCATAGGGGTGCTAGCACACCAAGGTTTCGATCCATCTTCTTTTGTTCGCGTGGATACATATAGAGGAGTGTCTACTTTGATACTCTACGAGATCCGGCGGCCTCTTGGATAAGCGGGAAAGCGAAGGGCTACGCGTCAAGGGTAATGACCTTATCACGTAGATCTAGTGTAGATCTAGATATTAAACTCGTACTCGTATTTGTTTTATAAGTTCGCACGGATCCGTGGCCGAGATTCTGGGGTTTCCGCAACGCAAAAAGCGGTTTTTGCGGCCTAGAATTTCCAACAGTGGTATCAGAGCCACGTGCGAACCTTGTACGAGTTTAAATTTTTTTTTTTTTGTATTAGATACAAAATTTTACAGAAAAATAATATTCTGTGATTTTTCGAAATTTATAGTATTTATGGGTATTTTTTCTCATGAAGTTGAAGCAACAAGTGTTCGGACACTTGTAGGCTTCACCGATCGAGAAAAACTTTCCGAAACGGAAAGATCTCGCTATAATCTTTCGGGACAGTGGCTTAAGTTGCTGTAAGATGATTTTGGGACACTCGTGAAATTCATTTCGCGAGTAGGGGCGCGGCCCCTAACCCCGCGAGGGGCATTGTCCCGAAATCGTGCCCGAAAATCGCGTAGCGGGACCGTTACGGAAGTGTAACTCATAATATTGTAAAATTGTAGAAAATTATAGAAATTTATTTAAAATACATAATTAGGAATTATGTATGCATTTGTGATGATCATGGCCCAATAAAAACCCAATGTGATTGGAATGTGTTGTAATTCATATTACGGTCTGCGTACCGTTTTTGTGATTGTGCGTGTTGTATAGTAGATGCGACCTGCGAGTCGGCTTCTTTTATTTTATTCTGTATTTTATTATTTTTGTAATGTACAAAATGAAGACGGTGGGCGGTCCATCTGAAGACGGAGTTATGGAGGGAGCCGACGACACGTGGCGGTCAAAGGAGAAGCTTGGAGAAGCGAAACCCTAGGTTGACCGTCCGTCTTCTCATTGGCTTGAGAAGATCGTAGTAGGGCCATGATCCAATCACAAATTAAATTATTTTATTATTTGCTTGTATGTGATGCATGCTAGAGTAAAATAATTAGAGCCTTGTGTATATGATACACCCTCTCTCTTGCGATTAGATTCGATCTAATTCAAATCAACTCATTCTCGAAAATGCCTACCAAGTTTGATACCTATCACTACCTCGATCATTTGTTGTTGTTGAATCTGCCAAAGCAGAGCAACACATTTAATCTTGGTAGGGTACGGAGGGACAATCTTGGTCCCGCCTATCACGGCTTGGGTGAGAACAAACTCATCAGATTGAGTGAAACTAGTTAACTCGGTCGGATCGAGTCTAACTATAGGCATATTCCAATCGTTGGAAAGGTAGGATAAAAATCGCATTTATATTAAAACCTTGGGCGATTTAGCCAAAGCTAACTCAAGTTTTTATGTAAATGTAAATTTTAATCCTATAAACAAGAGTTGCATAGAGATGTAATCGGTAAATTATTACCTACCGATCGTACTAAGTCTTGGGCGATTTAGCCAAAGCTAACTCAAGGCTTAGTATGATGTGGATCTTGTCCCACTATGTTATAGTTAATTTAGATAGAATCTTATAGTGTGGTTTGACCACATCTATGACTTGATTCTACAAATTTTTATAATTCAGTGGGAGAATCATTTAATTAAAGGCTAATTAAATGATAGTTGGAAATATGTTATTTATTTATTTTTCTGCATTTTTATTGTTGTAGATTGCCATGTCGACAAACGCGAACACTCTCTCTCGCGATCCGTCCTGAGNGTGCAGAATGCACCTAAGTCAAACCTGTGTTTTGATAATGGCAACATAGATCAAAAGTTAAGTCCTTCTTGTGTTCTAACAAGTTAATCAAGTGTGCAGTGAAAGCCCTAGCAAAGGACCGCTAGGCACTGGCGAAGGAATGCCAGAGTTAAAAGCCCTAGCGAAGGACTGCTAGGCACCAGGCGAAGGACAGTCTGGGACTGAAGACCTAGCGAAGGACTGCTAGGCACCGGGCGAAGGGTAGCTCGGCATCCAAGCCCTGACAAAGGACCGTCAGGCAAAAGTCCAACCAAAGGAGCGGTTGGCAACAGGTAAATTCTCCCGAGAGGAGTAGGTGAGGACGCGTTCCCCGTCGAGGGAACAGTAGGCGTCGGTTCGACCTAGGGCTCCATTTTGGAGACCAAAGTCAGAACCAAGACAGCTAAGGCTGTATAAATTAATGCTTTATCTTGTTTTCGGACTAACCCTGGATGCAGGACCAAAGGAACGTGTGTCTGCAGCTCAGAGAGCCTCAAAGGAGTGAGGCAGCAACTGAGTAGGGCGCCCTGAGTGTCTAGGGCGCCTCCACGGTGAACAAGAAACAAGTAAGGCAAAAAGGAGTTCGGCTAACCACTGGCCGGGGCGCCCTCTGCAT
Source organism: Boesenbergia rotunda (assembly GCA_024364735.1). NCBI lineage: Eukaryota > Viridiplantae > Streptophyta > Magnoliopsida > Zingiberales > Zingiberaceae > Boesenbergia > Boesenbergia rotunda. The sequence goes on from JAGFNQ010004562.1 coordinate 66,825, forward strand.
CCAGGGCGCCCTCAGCAGCCAGGGCGCCCTGAGCGCCCAGGGCGCCCTCAGGAGCCAAGGCGCTTCGCGCCTACGCCAGCGAGGCCGATCAAATCTATCCAGCCGAGAAGACCGGGTCAACCAGGGCGCCCTCAGCGACCAGGGCGCCCCAGAGGTCAAACTTCATCCCTATTTAGGTGGGATAAAGCTTGACCGAGCAAACTGCGGATCGGATGACACTTGGCAGGGCGCCCCCGACGTCCAGGGCGCCCTAGGGGCTATAAATAGCACCCCTCGACCCCAAGCTTAACATCAACTTGATTCCAAAGCTTCCACGCTCTTCTACGCTCGTGCCTTGCTCCAGAAACGCCTCACCTCGAGCCGACGACGTCCCGCTGCCCCGAAAAAGAATCGACACACTCCGGACGTCGGTAACGAAGAGCTTAATATTTTATTATTATTTGATTGCACTCTCTTTGTAATTGAAATCATTGTAACCTATTTGCGCGACTATAGAATTGCCCAAAGTAAACGGTCAACGACCGTGGCCTTGGAGTAGGAGTCGACACAGGCTCCGAACCAAGTAAAAATCACTGTGTCTTTGTGCTGTGTCTCGTATTTTTGTTTCCGCTGTGCACTTACTCTTAGTTTTCCGAAAAAGAGCGATTTCTGATATTCACCCCCCCTTTATCGCTTTCACGATCCAACAAGTGGTATCAGAGCGGGGAATTCAAACTTGGTGCAACCACCAGTTTGAAATATTTTTTTCGAATTTTTTTTAATTAATTTCTTATAATTATCTTTATTCCGCACTGCTAATCCAAGACCAAGTCTTGGGACACCTTTTTTTGTAAAATTTCCTTTTATAGAACAAATGTCTATGCAAGAGGGATTCAGCACCGCTAGACCTCCACTCTTCAGTGGAGAAGACTTTTCCTACTGGAAAAGTCGCATGGAGGTCCACCTGAAAACTCAGGTGGACATGTGGATCATTATCCAGTCCGGTCTGGAGATCCCCCGAAATGCAGAAGGACTTCCACAAAACTACTCGGAGTGGGACAACACTCTAAAGTGCAAGATAGAAGCCGACGCAAAAGCAACGCAAACCCTACAATGCGGGCTGACAAAGGAAGAGCTGAACCGAGTGGGCCCCTTCAACAGTGCAAAAGAGCTATGGACAAAACTGATCGAGCTGCACGAAGGGACTTCGGACACCAGGATCAGCAAAAGGGATCTGCTACTGAATAAACTCTACACTATCAAGATGGCCGACAACGAAACAGCAACCCAACTCCACGCACGAATCCAAGAGGTAATGAACGGTCTTCACTCAATAGGTCACAAGGTTGAAAACCATGACCTAATAAGGTATACTCTAAACGCCTTTCCTAGAAACACCTTGTGGGCATCTATGGTAGATGCATACAAGGTCTCTAGAGATCTCTCTAAAATAAAACTAGATGAATTATTTTCTGAACTAGAACTGCACGAACAGACTAACACCAATTCGGTCGAAAAAGGTATCGCTTTCATTGCAGGTAAAAACTTGAAGACAACGAAGAAGAAAACTGAACTTGAACCCGAGTCTGACACAGACTCAGAAGATAAAGAAGGAGATCAAACTAAACTGGTCCGGCTCGCTCGAAGCTACTACAAGGAGCTGAAGAACCGAACCAACAAACGAAAAACCGGCCGAAGAAAGGATGAACCAATTGAACCAGCAAACAAGCCCAATGTAACCTGCTACGAGTGCAAGAAAAAGGGCCACTACAAGTCAGAGTGCCCTAACCTAAAGGAGACGAAGAAGCCGAGAAGAAAGAAGGCGCTACAAGCAACCTGAGACGAGTCTTCCTCAGAAGAAGAAGAAGAGGCACCCCAGTCCAACCTCCTAGCTCTGACCGCCTCAGATAAAGTCGAGACAGAGTCAGAATCAGAACAAGAGGACGGCGAGCTGACCTTCACAGAGGATGGAGAAATTAAGGTAACTGGTTTTAATAGATTACAGTTAACTGAATTGATTTCTTTTCTTTCTCGTGATTTGGCAAAAGCCAAACTCCGGGTCGAATCCCTCCGACAGGAAGTAAAACTCCTGAAAGAGGAAGCTGACTCTAAACCCTTAACCGAGAAGGTTCAGGAAGGAACTTCTATTCAAGTTGAAAAACTTGAAAAGGAGAACTCCTCCCTGAAAACTCAGGTTAAGGAATTTAGAACAGTTTTAGAACGATTTACATCTGGTTCCAAGGGTCTTGACATGATCCTTGGAAAACAGAAATCAGTTCTAAATCGATCTGGACTTGGCTACCGAACCAAATCCCGACAAAGATCATATTTGTCTGTACTGAATCAGTCCAGAGGAAAAATTCAGGCATGGGTACCTAAACTATGCCTGAACCAACCTACTGGATCAAATCAGTATTGGATCCCCAAGGACAAGATTCACATCTTGCCTAACCATCATCGTGGCTTTAGTCCAGGGGGAGCCAAACTGAAAACTATTTTTATTAGATAAACTTGTTATTCTTGATTTAAATTGCTTGATTGATTGATTGTTTATTTTCTGCAATATACCATGCTTAGACTTAGGCTAGCTTAAGGACTGAACAAACTTAGCTGAAATTTGACAACATAGTATTGGGTGGAGGTGAGATGATAGTACGTTAGGGAAGCCAATTTGGCGGAACTAGCCGAAGCTACCGATCCAAAATCCAAACTAGTTAGACCAGAAATTTTTCAAAAAAAATTTTGAAAATGAAATTTCATTAAAAGGCTTTGTCAAGGAAAGGGTGGATGATCCCATAAGGCTTCGGCCAAAGAAGGCCTAGTGCCTCGCCAAGACCTGGAAGCCAATTTTTGAAATTCAAATTCAAATTAATTTTTGTCAAATTCGAATCTAACACAAAATTTCAACTAAGTATAGACTTAAACATCTTTTCAAAAATTTCAAAATTAATTAATTAAGTTTTCAAAATTTAATTATCCTTCAAAATTAATCAAAATTTTCAAAATTTTCAAAACTATCAAAACCTGTCTCACAAAACCTATAAGGTTAACGTGATTAAAAACCCTAGATCTGGGTGAGACAGTAAAATTAATACTAAATGATTCCCTTAATACCTGTGTTTCAGTGAAATTCTATATGTCAAACCATGGTCAACAAGGTCAAAACACGGTCAACATAGTCAAACCATGGTCAACATAGTCAAACCACGGTCAACATAGTCAAACTACGGTCAATGTAGTCAAACCAGGTCAAATCTGGTCAAATGCACTTCATTTGAGTCAAAAGCTAGTCCCTAGGGCGCCCAAACCGGTGTGGGCACCCCAAGGCTGGTCAAAAGCTGCCAAAAGGCAGCTGCAGCCCTGTTTAGGGCGCCCTTGGCATGCAGGGCGCCCTCCCACAATCGTTCAGCGGCAGAAAGCTGCACAAACAGAACTACAGACCTGATAAAGGCGCCCTCGTCCGGAAAGGCGCCTTTGCCAGTGTCCTTCAGTGGTCAAAAGCTGCCAAAAAGGCAGCTGCAGCCTGGTCAAGGCGCCCTGGTCATACAGGGCGCCCTCGCCAGTTAGGGCGCCCTCCCGAGGCAGGGCGCCCGAGTCTGCCTATAAAAAGGGGCTCCCTTCCCCTTCTACTCTTCACACCCAAAACACTTCTCCTCCTCAACCTTCTACCTTCCAAGAGATCTTGCAACCCTCTCAAGCTCTCAAGCCCTCAACAATGCCTCCCCGAGCAAATCAGTATAATTTATTGTTTTTTAATTTCTTTTCAATTTTTCAATAAATGCACACTTTCTTTAAGTATACATTCTTTCTCTTAGAAGACGCCGACCTAATCAGGCAGAACCCAGTACTCAACCTAGTCTTGATCCTAGGTTTCCCAATTTAGAATTATGTAACAAGTTCGCTCGTACCACCTATAAACCTATCAAAACGAGTTACTTGAATAGGCTATTCTTCACCCAATCCTGTCCCCTAGCTATGAACGTCATAAACCACTACCAACTGGACAATCTCGTATTCTGCACTCACCCAATCAATACTTCCTTATGTGCAGAATTTTACAATAACATCATTAGACAGGATAATCTCATGTTCTCCACCATGGTTCAAGGTATTCCCTTAACCATCACACCAACATTACTGAACCAATTTTTAGGATTACGACCCTCGCAGTCCATCTTCTGTTGTTATCCTCCTAGGGAGCCTCCCTTTGATGCTCCCTATTCTCACATCACCTTAGACACATTACACGCATACTTCTTTAGGCAACCAGTGGCCAGACGATTCCAGTCAGTCGACTTAGAGGTTCAGGACTACGCCCTATACAGGGTCTTAGTCCAATGTATTCTGCCCTTATCCACCAGGGACGTCACCACTATGCGACCATTCCATACCTTTCTCCTGTACGCCCTGATTCACCAGCTAGATATTGATATAGGACTTCATATGTTTCACACTATCCTACACGCATCCAGTGTGACCACGCAAGGGCGGGTACGCACACCCTACTGCCACGTTATCACGTCCCTACTACATTACCATGGTAGGAACATTACCGAGGGAGAAATGACCGATCTGACCGACTACGATGAAATAGGCTATAGAAACTTCGCCATAGCAGGTATAGAGGTGTCCGGTACCGGGGTTCTGTCCTGGAGACGTCGGAGAGCAGCTCATCAGATCGATTCGGACGAGGAGGTCGAGTACGACGTCGCAGATGTAGCAGCAGAAGCCCGAGCCCATATAGACGAGCCCGCTCCACCGATACTCTACGAGAGAGTGACCCGTATGGAGACACAGATACAGAGTCTCCGAGAGGAGGTCGAGGCCTCTCACATAGAGCAGATGGACGCTCGCCGAGCTGATAGAGAAGTAGCTGATGCACGATTCTTACAGATGATGGCACGATTCGATGCGTGGCAGCCGGGTCCATCTGATCACCCCGGTCCTTCATCTTAGATTCACTTAGCATTGTACCTATTTGACTACCCCTACTCAGTAGGGTTGACTTGTGCTTGACTGTTGACTATGTTGAAACTAGAGTACCTGCTTTTATTTTATGATGACTAGTTTATAATTATTGGGTTCTTGTCAATCAGTTAGGATTGTGTTCAGTAGAATAGTTTAACTCAATTGTTTTACTCTACTTGATTTCAAAAATAAGTTTACTAAAATTAGAATTTTGAAAAACTGTTTTATTTAAATTTCAAAACCAGTTTTCAACTTAGCTTTTTTTTTTCAAAAATCAATTCTAAAATCTTCTCGACTTAGTTTTATATTTATTTTAAAACTACCCCCTTCAAAACTAGGGATTTTTCGAAAATGGACTTAGCCTAGGCTTTAACCCTAGAACTGCATGCACCTATAGACTTAGAAGCCAGCATCTCACAAGCACCTTAGGGTACTTATGATTGATAACCTAGAAAGGGTTGAGAGACTTAGGTCTTTGCCTCAATTCAAGATGCTTTAAGTCAGTGCATCTGCAGTAATTGGGGCACTAAATACAACTTATACAGCAATCAAGTTAAGTGTCAAGTTTAGAAAATCTAACTTGAACAAAAACACTTAACTTGACTAACTCTAGCAAAAACTACTGTTTATAACAGTTAGTAAGTAGCTAATTGGGTTAGACAGACCCCTACAGAGAGAATTGATTGATTTAGTATAAATTTAAGTATGGATTGATTCAGTACAGCAAAAATTTTACTTATTTCCTTATTTATACTGTATTTAATTGTTTTGATATATGGCAAAGGGGGAGAGATAGGAAAGGAGAGAGTAAAATTTTCTTTTCAAAATTTTCTTAACTCTATCCTTTATTCAAAAAGTCTTTCTGAAAGATACTTAAGCCTTCAAAACTTCTACTTTCAAAATTACTTAAGCCTTTTCGAAACTTTTACTTAAAGCCTTCAAAAATTTTGCAAATTACTCTAGCTTCAAAAATTTTTTCAAGCTTTCAAATTTTGCAAATTACTCTAGCTTCAAAATTTTTTCATTTTCAAGCTTTCAAATTTTGCAAATTACTCTAGCTTCAAAATTTCTTCAAACTTTCAAATTTTGCAAATTACTCTAGCTTCAAAATTTCTTCAAACTTTCAAATTTTGCAAAGTACTCTAGCTTCAAAATTTTTTTCAAACTTTCAAATTTTGCAAATTACTCTAGCTTCAAAATTTCTTCAAACTTTCAAATTTTGCAAATTACTCTAGCTTCAAAATTTCTTCAAACTTTCAAATTTTGCAAAGTACTCTAGCTTCAAAATTTTTTTCCAAACTTTCAAATTTTGCAAAGTACTCTAGCTTCAAAATTTTTTTCAAGCTTTCAAATTTTGCAAAGTACTCTAGCCTTTCAAAAGGTTTCTACTTAAGCTTGTCTTTACTCTAAAGATAAAGTTTTTCAAATTTGTTAAGTACTAAAGTGTTTCGAAACCTACTAAGTACTTAAGCTTGTTATATACTACAGAGTATTTAAGCTAACATTTTGAGTACTGTAAAACTTAAGACTTTAAACTCAAATTATGCTTTAAACTCTACTATGTATTTTTAAGTTACCTAAAACTTAAGTACAAATAAAGTGTTTAAAACCCCACAAATTTTTGAAAAACATAGGGGGAGATTCCTTCCAGGGGAGGGAACAAAAGTTAAAACTTTTTCATGTCTTGCTTAAACTTAACTTTTTGAACTAGGGTTGCCATAAATCAAAAAGGAGGAGATTGTTGGTGCAGAATGCACCTAAGTCAAACCTGTGTTTTGATAATGACAACATAGATCAAAAGTTAAGTCCTTCTTGTGTTCTAACAAGTTAATCAAGTGTGCAGTGAAAGCCCTAGCAAAGGACCGCTAGGCACTAACGAAGGAATGCCAGAGTTAAAAGCCCTAGCGAAGGACTGCTAGGCACCAGGCGAAGGATAGTCTAGGACTGAAGACCTAGCGAAGGACTGCTAGGCACTGGGCGAAGGGTAGCTCGGCATCCAAGCCCTGACAAAGGACCGTCAGGCAAAAGTCCAACCAAAGGAGCGGTTGGCAACAGGTAAATTCTTCCGAGAGGAGTAGGTGAGGACGCGTTCCCCGTCGAGGGAACAGTAGGCGTCGGTTCGACCTAGGGCTCCATTTTGGAGACCAAAGTCAGAACCAAGACAGCTAAGGCTGTATAAATTAATGCTTTATCTTGTTTTCGGACTAATCCTGGATGCAGGACCAAAGGAACGTGTGTCTGCAGCTCAGAGAGCCTCAATGGAGTGAGGCAGCAACTGAGTAGGGCGCCCTGAGTGTCTAGGGCGCCTCCACGGTGAACAAGAAACAAGTAAGGCAAAAAGGAGTTCGGCTAACCACTGGCCGGGGCGCCCTCTGCATCCAGGGCGCCCTCAGCAGCCAGGGCGCCCTGAGCGCCCAGGGCGCCCTCAGGAGCCAAGGCGCTTCGCGCCTACGCCAGCGAGGCCGATCAAATCTATCCAGCCGAGAAGACCGGGTCAACCGGGGCGCCCTCAGCGACCAGGGCGCCCCAGAGGTCAAACTTCATCCCTATTTAGGTGGGATAAAGCTTGACCGAGCAAACTGCGGATCGGATGACACTTGGCAGGGCGCCCCCGACGTCCAGGGCGCCCTAGGGGCTATAAATAGCACCCCCTCGACCCCAAGCAAAACATCAACTTGATTCCAAAGCTTCCACGCTCTTCTACGCTCGTGCCTTGCTCCAGAAACGCCTCACCTCGAGCCGACGACGTCCCGCTGCCCCGAAAAAGAATCGACACACTCCGGACGTCGGTAACGAAGAGCTTAATATTTTATTATTATTTGATTGCACTCTCTTTGTAATTGAAATCATTGTAACCTATTTGCGCGACTATAGAATTGCCCAAAGTAAACGGTCAACGACCGTGGGCCTTGGAGTAGGAGTCGACACAGGCTCCGAACCAAGTAAAAATCACTGTGTCTTTGTGCTGTGTCTCGTATTTTTGTTCCCGCTGTGCACTTACTCTTAGTTTTCCGAAAAAGAGCGATTTCCGATATTCACCCCCCCTCTATCGGCTTTCACGATCCAACACAAATGTTGTTGATAATGGTGATGAGTTTGATGACGGTGAGCCTAGACAACCTATAGATCAGCCGGATCCCGAGGCTGAGCTTGTGTCAAGTGAAACCATTCAAGAAGCACCACCAACTCCTAGGACAACTAGGTTAGCCTCTAGCCATCCCCAAGACTAGATAGTTGGAGACATCCATCAAGGGGTTAGGACTAGATCATTCTTCCGGAATGAGGCTAATGAAGTTGCCCTAATTTCCGAAATTGAACCTAGAAAAGTTGACGAAGCATTAAATGATCCCAATTGGATCATTGCCATGCAAGATGAACTAGGTCAATTCGAAAGAAGTCAGGTGTGAGACTTAGTCCCTAGACCCAAGAAGACCACTATTATTGGAACCAAATGGGTCTTCAAAAACAAATTGAACCATAAGGGAGAAATCATAAGAAACAAGGCACGATTAGTAGCCAAAGGCTACAGTCAAGTAGAAGGCCTTGATTATGATGAGACCTATGCTCCCGTGGCACGATTGGAATCCATCCGGTTGATGCTTGCATTTGCAGCGCATCGTGGTTTCAAGTTATATCAAATGGATGTCAAATCGGTCTTTCTAAATGGTTTAATAAGAGAAGAAGTCTACGTCGAACAATCTCCGGGGTTTGAGAGTACCGAATTCCCAAACCACGTATTCAAGCTCAAAAAGGCGCTCTACGGCCTTAAACAAGCACCCCGAGCTTGGTATGAGTGATTGTCGACATTTTTAATTGAAAAAGGCTTTGTTAGAGGCCAAATAGACCCTACACTATTTCTGCGAAGAGATGGTGACAATATATTTGTAGCCCAAGTATATGTCGATGACATAATTTGTGGCTCAAACAACAAGGGCTATTTAAATGAGTTTATTGGACACATGGAGAGTGAATTTGAAAAAAGTCTAGTGGGCGAGTTGACTTTCTTCCTTGGACTCGAAATCAAACAAACTCGGGACGGAATCCATGTGCATCAATCAAAGTATACCCAAGAAATGCTTCGAAAATTTAACATGAGTGATTCGAAAGAGGTAACCACTCCCATGGCTACAAACACAAGATTAGACAATGATGAGAGTGGTAAACCTGTTGATTTAACTCAATATCGAAGCATGATAGGTAGTCTGCTATACCTCACAGCCAGTCGACCTGATATACTTTTTGCTGTGGGTATGTGCTCTAGGTATCAAGTCTGTGCCAAGGAATCTCACTTAATTGCTGTCAAGAGAATTTTGAGATACCTTAAGGGCACAATTAGTGTTGGTCTATGGTACCCCCGTACCGAATCGTTTGACCTAATTGGCTACACCGATTCTGACTATGCTGGTTGTAAGTTGGATCGGAAAAGCACAAGTGGGGGTTGTCAATTTTTAGGATCATCATTAGTAAGTTGGTCAAGTCGGAAGCAACATTGTGTTGCTCTCTCCACGATCGAGGCAGAATATATTGCTATGGGAGAGAGCATATCACAATTGTTGTAGATGATTCATACTCTAGAGGACTATGGATTAAGCTACAAGGGTGTGCAAGTGTTGTGTGACAACATTAGCACAATTAACCTAACAAAGAATCCAGTTCACCATTCTAGGACCAAGCATATTGAAGTGCGTCACCACTTCATTAGGGATCATGTTGCTAGAGGAGATATTGTACTCTCAAATGTAGAGTCCAAATCAAATCTAGCGGACATTTTCACTAAACCACTTCCCGAGAATGAATTCAGTTTCTTAAGAAGGGAATTGAGAATGTGTCGCGCTTCGTAGAATTGAAATGCATTCAAAACCCTTTATGGTTATTTCTAATTGTTGGGGACAATTGGTTAACTTGGGGACATCTCACACAAACTATAAGGTTTACCAAAACGTTTTTGTTTGCTAGAAATGGAGTGAGATGCTAGGATCAACTTAATTTCTCAAAATGTCAATGCATCCCTTGAGAAATTTGGTTGACGAGATAATAATCACTACGGTGACCAAGTATGGGGAAAACCAATGCATAACATATGTGTACTTGGCTCCATAATCATACTTGGACATTCCAATCAAGAAACTTGATTGGAGACCTTATTTGGATACAAAACTTGTTTGAAATTGAGTGGATGTTTATTGATTGAGTTTGACTCCACTTAGGTGGAGCAAAGTGATTGTCAAACCCAAAAGGACCTTTGATCCTTGTTTAGGGATCAGTTATAGTCATGGGATCACTTCCAAGATCGATAAACTTCCATCAGATCTTATCAGAAATCATTTGGGAGTCTGAAACTGAAAGTTTCAGATCGTATCAGGAAAATTCAAGGAGCCTGATCGGTCACCGGACCGATCAGGAGTAGGTTTGATCGGTCCAATGGACCGATCCAGCAATTTCGCGAAAAATTGTCAAAATCCCACTATGTTGGCCTGGATTGGTCCACAGACCGATCTGGCCCCCTGTAGTGATCGGTCCACCGATCGATCAGGAGGGTCACAGTAAGTCTCCCAAACCTACTGTTCGCTTCCTGATCGATCGGCCGATCGATCAGGAGCCTGCCTGATTGGTCACCCGACCGATCAGGACTAAGCCAGTCCGATCAGGCTGGATCCTGATTGGTCTGGGCACTCCCAGATCGAACGATGATCCGTTCGATCACATTAAGTTACGGTTGGTGGACCGATCCACCAACCTATTAACTTCGTGTAAACCTTACCTCTCCGAACCCTAGCACCGAAACTCTCCTCTTGCACATCCTCTTGCTGTGCGTGAGTTCTCTTCCTGCGTCCCCTCCTCCTGCATGAGTTCCTGGAAGTTCAGCGAAGAGATCTTGGTTCCCTGCGAGTGTGTGCGCAAGCTTCTTCGCGTGAGCTCTTCTCCTTCCCGTGCGAGTGCAATCTTGCTAAGTTTCCCTGCGAGCTCTTCTCTTTTCTTCTCAATCGACTTGATGGCACCAAAGTAAGCATTTTGTGCGATTTTCTTTTGGTGTTTATCATTCTTACAGTTATCAATCATATATTTACGCTAATCATGTTTTTCCTTGTGGTTTCGTTTTGTGCTGCGACCCTATTCTTACCGTGACCACCCTTGTCTTGACCTGAAACTTCACTGATTATTTCATTGATTAAATCTTGTCCTGACCAATTTGATCAATGCCTTAACCCTTATGTTCATTGATTGGTTCATTGATTAAACCCTGTCTTGACCAATTTGATCAAACCTGAATCTTGTGATCTTTGAATTTGTGTTATGACTATCAACTTGTGTCATGATTTTATCAATATTCGATTTACTTCATTTGATTCAATTTGCTGTCATGATTAATTCTTCAAACCTTTTAGAAAATCATCTAAGGGCAAGAAACCCATTGAGGGAAGCTCAAAGGGCAAAGACCCCTCATCCTCTTCAAATCGTCAACCATCCCCTCATACCAGATTTCAAAATATCTATTACGCACTAGCCTTTCAATATCACACCTTCAAACTCATGCCATGTCGAACTGTGGACCAAGCATTCATCTACGACCATTGTCCGTCGGTACGACAAATTATTGAGCACTACGAACTCCAATCCATTCTTTTCCTCGAGAGGCCAATCAACTTTGATTTGGTCTCCGAATTCTATAACAATATGGTCAGTGGAGAGGGTACAGAGTGGAGGACCCGTGTTGCCGGTATCGACCTTAATTTTGATCTATCTGCCTTCACTGCCTTTCTTGGCTGTCGCCGATCAGATAATGACTTTCCACTCTACCCTTATCTTCCGGATCCTCTACCAGTTCCTTTTGATGGAGTCACTCCTGACTCTATCTACGAGTACTTTTTTGGCCATCCCAGGCCAGGGGGTCCCGGTGAGCGCGCCGGTGATTTCCCCACATTTGCTGCTCTCCGCCTTTCCCCCGTTGATTATATTTTGTTTAAGATCATCACTAATTGTCACCTCCCTACTACTTCAAAACACTTAGATGAAATTCACTCATTCCACTGCTTGATGCTCTACGGGATGCATCAGCAGTTAGACTTTGACCTAGTGACTTCCATCTATTTCTCCATCATTACCTACAGTCAGATGTACGGTCAGATAGTGTACATGCCATTTGGACATATTATTACTGCCTGACTGCATTCGGTTGGTATCGACGTCTCACAGGGCAGCATCGTACCTATGGTTCGGCAGGACTACCGACTTGACCGACGCATGTTGGCCCAGTCTGGCATTATTGTCGGACCGCAGGGGCTGAGGTGGAAGGATAGGAGACGTGTGGAGGAGTTACCTAGAGCAGTCCATGATCAGGAGCCGTCCGCTGCTGCTGAGGAGTACTATGAGCCGGATCCAGATCTCTGCTGGCAGGTTGCGGAGCTGGAGTGGACGATGCAGCGCGAGTTACATATTTCCGAGCTCTGGCGACAGGAGGTCAGCTTTAAGCTTCGGTCCTTCGATCGCCGACTACTCGCTGTAGCATCCGATGTTTCTGGGATCCGCTCACAGCAGGAGCGCGTGGTATGCGGAGTGGCACCAACATACGTTTCCTGGAGCTGCGCCCTCCAGTAGCACTGCACCAGGGGATTTCATTTATATTGATGATACATCTGACGATGACCCCGCTGAAGACTGATGATGTTGACTGTTATGTCTTGTGCTATCTTTGACTATGCTATGATGCCTCTGACATTATGCCTATTTTCATGTAAAACTTCCTATTCCATGTTCATATGATACATATGATTGTTTTACCATACCTTATCTTTGTCATATGTTTTCATATGTTCTCAAAATTTAATCAAATCTTATGTTGTTTTTGGGAAACCCCTAGGGTTAAGGGGGAGTATGTTTAAACTTAACAACCCGTCTATACCCTTTTCAGTGTTTGACAAAGGGGGAGAGTGTGGTTGGTTAAGTTTAGGATAATTATGTTGTAGGGGGAGGATCCTGATTCCCCTATGATTCTGAAATTTGAGAATATTGATTTCAAATCCCTAAACTTAAAATCGGGTTGTCAAACAACAAAAAGGGGGAGATTGTTGATGCAGTCTGACCTTGATTGTTGTTTTGATGTTGACACCGATTTTATTTTAGGTTGATGAGATGATTGGGATTAAGTCCTGGTCGTGGACTAGGCATACCTAGTGGGACTAAGTTTGATGAAAAATCTTAGCTTGGAGGGCTAGGTGTGTGAAAAGTCATAACCTGGAGGGTTAGGTGTGGAGAAATCCTAGCTTGGAGGGCTAGGTGTGAAAAATCCTAACCTGGAGAGTTAGGTGTGGAAAAATCCTAGCTTGGAGGGCTAGGTGTGAAAAGTCCTAACTTGGAGGGTTAGGTGTGGAAAAGTCCTGGCTTAGAGGGTCAGGACCTAGCCTGGAGGGCTAGGTTGATGAAATCCCGACTTGGGGGGCCAGGTCCTGGTGAGTGAAGCCAGGTTGATTGGAAATCCCGGTGAGTGAAGCCGGGTCCTGGTGAGTGAAGCCAGGTTGACTGAAATCCCGGTGAGTGAAGCCGGGTCCTGGTGAGTGAAGCCAGGTTGACTGAAATCCCGGTGAGTGAAGCTGGGCATGGAGTCTTGGTTCGAGGGATCAAGTACGAGTCAGAGAAGGGCTGGAGGGTTGTTCTCGTGACTTAGAGAGGGTTTGGCCTTGCCCAGATCGGTCTGGTGACCGATCAGGGAAGTTGGCATGAAGTTCCCTCGTGGATCGGTCTGGTGACCGATCCAGCGATGTCTGATCGGTATGGTGACCGATCAGGGAGCTTCCAGTAACTTTGACAAACCTACTGTTCGGCTCCTGATCGGTCTGGTGACCGATCAGGGAGAAACCTTGATCGATCAATCTGAACGATCAACTGTCGCGAGGTTTCTCACCCTGACTGATCAGACTGGAGCCTGATCGGTCAGGGAGTGTCCTGATCGGTCTGGTGACCGATCAGCCGTGTATTTCAGGCAGGATTGTGGCAAGCAGATTTCTGGATCGATTTGGTGACCGATCTGGTGACCGGTCAGGGTGACTGATCATACAAGCTTGGGATTCCAGGTTTCTCACTGGGGACCGATCAGGCTGGAGCCTGATCGGTCGGGGATCATCCTGATCGGTCCGGTGACCGATCACTTTAATTCAAAATGCACTGTCAGACGCTCTGATCGCGTCTGTTCGCATCTGCTTTTTCTGATTCACTGCTGATATCTGCTCTAACCTTCTGATACTTTGATTTTCTATTGATTTGCTGCCCTAATGAGCTGCTAAGTGTGCAGGTGACTCAGGGATCATCCAAGGGAAGTCAAACGAAGGTTTTCACTATCGCAGGTTTGTCCGTTTTCCATCTCAGGGTGCAACGGATGCTGGCAATGCTGGAGCTGCTGACTGGGGCTTGGCTGAGGGAAGCTCAGGGAGTCCAGGAGAGCTCAGTGGTAGCTGGCTGTTGCAGGTGAGCAGCTGGAGGCTGCAGTGAGGTGGTGACCTGGCGATCAGTGAACTGAGACTTAAGCACTTGGTGGCGAACAAGTCTCAGTAACGTTACAGCTTGTGTTCTTGTGACATCTCATATTGTGCTCTTACGACAACTCTGTTCCATCATCTTGAGCAAGCAACTGTGATCATTGAAGCAACCTTCTGTTACTTGAGCACTTGGAAGAGAAACAAGAAGTTTGGCGAGTCCATCAGCGAGAAGACACGAAGAAGGGAGTTCTTACGTGAGATCTGCATTGAGTGGAGCTCGGGAGAAGTTTGTTTGTGTTCTTGTGGTTCTAAGTGCTAAGTAAGATCCTTCTTGTGTTTCCTGTACTTTATACTTGATCCATCTTGAAACGCTGTGGAGAGGTTACTCCACCGAGAAGGAGGTTGCATTTTATCCGGATTTTTCGGGGCTTGATCTGCCGACGATCAAGGGATCGCCCACCTTACGGGCACGCCAAGGAGTAGGGGCAAGTTATCCCCGAACCTTGTAAATCCTCTTTGTTAGCGTTTGGTGGCTGTTCTTAGCTTAGGGTTTAAATTCTGCATACTCTATTTTTATTGCTTCCGCTGTGCTACTAAACGTTTAAGTGCAGAAAACTTGAAAAGTTCTAAGGTTCAAGTGTCTGGCTACATTCACCCCCCTCTCTAGCCATCCAAGTTCCAACATTGACTACTTTCCTTTGAACCCTAGGAGTCTTAAATGGTCTAACATCAATCCTAGACATTAAGGAAACAAATGATGGTTCTTTAGGTCGGTAACCAATACCGGCCTTGTTGTAGACAGCCCTTTGTGCATTCAAAATCATATCTAAAGTTTTTGAGCTTGTTGAGAATTTCTCAAGAACACTCTTGAGTCTCTCAACTTCACTCTTCAATGATTTCTTTTCATCTTCTAACATCTCTATATGCAAATCATCAATATTCTCATCCTTAGAGGATTTCAATTGTTCTACTTCAACCTTCAATGATTTAACCTTTTGTTTTGACTTTTTCGATAAATCGGTTAAACATGCAATGACTCTATAACATTTATCCAATTCGGGAGAGATTACCTCTTCATCATCCGAAGATGACGAAGCCACGTTTGAGGAGTCGGTGGATTCATCACTGCTCTCTTCTCCTTCAATTGCCATGAGTGCCACATGCCGTGTACTCTTCTCATCCTTCTCCTCTTCGGATGAACTAGAAGAGGATTCATCCCATGTGGCCTTCAAGGCCTTCTTCTTCTTCTTTGATTTCTCCTCTTTTTTCTTGAGTTTTGGGCAAGCCTTCTTGAAGTGCCCTTTCTTGCTACACTCATAACAAGTAATATTAGACTTATCAATTTTAACTTCACTAGGGTTACCTATACCCTTGAAGCGCCGGCTCTTCCTCATCATCCGTCTAACAAAGTTGGTCATCTCAGAGGAAGAAGACCCGCTGCCATCCTCCTCGGACTCAGACTCGGATTCGGATGAAGACGAAGAAACCTCCTTCTCCTTCTTGTTCTTGTTGGTCTTTTCCCCTGCAACTAGGGCAATCCCCTTCTCCTTGGGGCCTTTGTTAGCCATTTCATGTAACTCCATTTCACAAAATAAATCATCTAATTTTACAATTGACAAATCCTTGGAAACCTTGTAGACATCCACCATGGATGACCACAAGGCATTCCTTGGAAAAACTTTTAACACATACCTCACAAAGTCGCGGTTCTCGACCTTTTCGTCAATGGAGTGGAGACCATTCAATACCTCTTTGAATCTACTATGAAGTTCGCTTACCGTTTCACTCTCCTTCATGGAGAGATTTTGTAGTTGGTTGAGGAACAAGTCCCTCTTGGCTATGCTCGAATCTCGGGTACCCTCATGGAGTTCGATGAGCTTATTCCACAAATCCTTTGCACTTGTAAAGGGACCAACCTTGATTAGTTGATCTTTGTTCATTCCACATTGCAAAATCACCACCGCCTTCGCATCGGCTTCTCCTTTTCGTGTTTGCTCAGCCGACCATCGTGAAGACTCCAACTCTTTTCCCTCCGCGTCTCTTGGAGGGGTGAAGCCTTCCTTCACGGAGAACCACATTCCGATGTCGGTCTTGAGGTAGTACTCCATGCGAGACCTCCAATATTGAAAATCCGATCCATCAAAGAAGGGAGGTCGAGTGGTGCTAAATCCTTCTCTCAAAGCCATTGTTGATAGCTCTCGGATGTTAAGCCGC
The DNA here is from genome assembly GCA_024364735.1 of Boesenbergia rotunda. Lineage (NCBI taxonomy): Eukaryota > Viridiplantae > Streptophyta > Magnoliopsida > Zingiberales > Zingiberaceae > Boesenbergia > Boesenbergia rotunda. Next base: position 83,456 of record JAGFNQ010004562.1, read on the forward strand.
TTGAAAAGAGCCCCAAGCTCTGATACCACTTGTTGGAACTTGGATGGCTAGAGAAGGGGGGGGTGAATATAGCCGGACACAAAAATCGCTTTCACATTTGAGATTTCTCTGCAGTTAGGGTTAGTAGCACAGCGGAAGAAATACAAAATAGAGTATAACTGCAGAAATGAAAAGCAAACCAAAAACACTAACAAGGATCGTTTACAAGGTTCGGGGATAACTTGCCCCTACTCCTTGGCGTGCCCTTAAGGTGGGCGATCCCTTGATCGTCGGCAGATCAAGCCCCGGGAAATCCGGATAAAATAGCACCTCCTTCTTGGTGGAGTAACCTCTCCACAACGTTTCAACAGGATGAAGATATTAAGCACAATGAAACACAAAGGAAACTTACAGAGCACTTAGGAAAGTAAGAACACAAGCGAGCTCCTCACCGAGCTCCACTTAGCCCATATCTCACGCAAGAACTACCTGCTCTTCGTGTCTTCTTGCTGATGGACTCGCCAAGCTCCTTGTTTCTTCAAAGTGCTCAAGTATCAGTATTTTACTCAAGAATCACAGTTGCTTGCTCAAAGAGATGGATGAACAGATCACTCAAAGAGTAAGCTTCAGTTGCTTCAAGATTCAGAGTAGTGCACAACAGATGGAGAAGCAGCTTATCACAAGAGAAGATCTCATCCAGTTCTATCTCAGCTCCTTCTCCATTCCGCAGCTTAACCTGCTTTGCATCGCCAGCATTGCTAGGTCACAGACGCTCCTCTGAAGCTCGCCAGCTGCTCACTTGCATAAGCCAGCTACCCCTGACCTCCTCTGAACTCACTAAATCCTCTCCAGTCGAGCCCCAGGTCATCAGCTTCTCAGCCGTTGCAGTTCGCGCCAGAGGACGTTATATCCTACGGAAGTAAATAGCCAAACCTGCTGTTGATAAAGCCTCAGTTTGACTCTCCCTGAGTAAACCTGATTTGCCTGCACACTTAGCAGCTCATTAGCTCAGCAGATATATAGAGAATCAACAATCAGAAGTTAAGAGTAGAGATCAGTAGCGAATCAGCACGCGATCAGAACTTTGACAGCGCTTTTGAATTAAAGCTGTCAGCTACTGATCGGTCACCGGACCGATCAGAGTGACTCCTGATCGGTCATGGTGGATGCCTACAAGGTTTCCAAGGATCTATCTTTTGTAAAATTAGAAGATTTATTTTGTGAGATGGAACTACATGAAATTTCTAACACAAGCCCAAGGAGAAAGGGGTTGCTTTTGTGGCAGGAAACAAAAGGAAGAAGGACAAGGAGGAGAAAAGCCACTGTCATGTGGCTCTCGTGGCCTTAGAAGGATCAAATGAAGGGAGTGATAACGAATTGGCAAGCTCCTCAACCGCGCCTTCGTCATCTTCGGATGATGAAGAGGTAATCTCTCCGGAGTTAGACAAATGCTATAGAACAATAGCGTGCTTAACAAAAATGCTTAAGAAATCTAAGGCCAAAGTCAAAGCATTAAGGTTGGAAGTAAATGAATTGAAATCCTCTAAGGTTGAGGACATTGATGATTTACATGATAAATCACTTAAGGATGAAAATAAGAACTTGAAGAGCGAAGTTGAAAACCTCAAGAATGTTCTTGAGAAGTTTTCAACAAACTCTAAAACATTAGATATGATCTTAAACTCCCAAAGGGCGGTTCACAATAAGGCCGGTATAGGTTACCGACCTAAAGAACCAATCTTTGTATCCTTAATGTCTAGAACCCATTTTAGATCACAAAATAATTCTAGGGTTCAAAAGGTTAGAAAGAAATTGACTAAGGCATGGGTGCCTAAGTCCCTCATTGTTGATGCATTAGGTCCCAAAATTTGGGTACCTAAAACTTTCATATTTCGAATTGTATAAGCATTATTTGAGGGGGAGCATCTATCAACATGGGAGGTTAATATTTGGTGCTCCAAACCCATGACCAAGGAAAGAATTACCATTCACATGGTTGGTTATGGAAAATTCGAATTATATGCTTTGAGCTTCATTGTCTTAGTTCTTATAACAAGATGATCCCTTGGCTAGTGATTTATGAAATCTCATTTGGGCAATAAGGAAATTTTTCATGCAACGAATGATAGTATATCCATGCTTCAAAATAAATAAACAAGTTTTGAAATATTCACATGAATGGTTTAGGTTGACACATAACTTACTCTTACCATGGATTGTTTAGGATAATCAGGTTTATTGTTGCAATTTATGTTTTCCTGCAATTCATGGTTTATGATATGCCTTATGTCAAGCCTAAGGAGTCCATTTTCTTGTATATGTTATACAACATGAATGCATGTTAAAGAACAAGGATTAACACATAGTTTGTACTAATAAGGCATCACCAAACAAAGAACACGAGCTTAAGGTTTAGGCTTAGGTTTTGCTTAAGATATTTTGTTTGGTGAACATGATCAAGTATGCCATGATTTACTGTATGTGTTAGTAACGTTAATGTATTGCATGAAAATTTTTTAGGAATATATAGTTTGTGATGATCATCATAAAACCTCACAAGGCAACATCAATGCATGCTTTTGAAATGTTTTTAAAACTGGTTAAATGAGATAAAAGCATGTCGGACAAAATACAACCTTATGAATTGTATTTATACAATCATGTGTTAGAAAGCTTGATCATATTTTGATACTAATTTGATACAAGCATGTTTTTGAAAATTTGATCATATTTTTGTTTGTATCTTGAAATCTGATCATGTTTTGGAAATTTGATATTAGTATTATATTTTGATAATTGTTTGAAGAAATGTATTTTGATTAAGGGAACCCTTAGGACCAAATGGAGTAAAACTATTTGAGTTAGGGTTTGGGAATGGTAAGAGTTGAAACGAACTTGTTTCTGAAACTGATCAGTTTCAGAAAACTTTCTGTATCAGACCTGATCAGTCCATCGACCGATCAGGACTCACCCTGATCGGTCTGGTGACCGATCAGGAATCATACTGATCGGTCCGGTGACCGATCAGATCAACACTGGTCAGAGGTATCAGACTACTCCTCCGTCCGATCCCCTTTTCATCAAATTGTATCAGTGTAATGATCATACCACAAACAAAACTGATACACACAAATCTGATACAAACCAAGTCCAATTGAAACATACTTGATCCTCTATTGATACAAGCCTGGTACTAAGTGAGTACAAGTTTGTTCATGTGTTCAAAGAAAGGAAGGAATTTTCAAGATCCTTGATTCTCAGAAATTTTTTCTGAAACATCAAGTATTAAAATGCTGATTTAATACAAACCTATGTTGGAATGTTCAAATTCATAAGAAAGGGTTTATTGAGTCATGACTCTTATTCTTAATGTCGTGTTTCGGAAAATTTTCTAAAATGACGAATATCAATGGAGTCTACACCTTGTTTTGGAATGCAAATTGTTAATGCAGTCTGATCAGGAATGTATCAGAGTTTCAGAAATTTTTCTGAAATTTAATCGCTCCCCAGACTAACAAGAAATATTTCTGTATCAAATAATCAACGAACCTGATCGGTCACGTAGACCAATCAGGATTATGTCTCCGATACAGCTGCATTCCTTACTTGTCATATGAAACATATACATGTTTGACCATGATATATTTCTGTATATGTTTTCATGTGCAATTCACATTTTTTGCCGTATGATGCATATATATTGTTGTCATGATACATTTATGGTATATGCCTCTCATATGCAATTCAAAAGTTTACCTTTGATTATTTTGGGTTTGGGGAGAGACCTGTGTTTGAGGGGGAGGTATGTTTAAACTTAATAACCATACCCTTTTCGATGTTTGACAAAGGGGGAGAAAATGGTTGATTAAGTTTAGGGTTATTGTAGGGGGAGGATTTTGATTCCCTTACGATAATTGAACTGCCTTCAAGTGATCATTAATGCCTAAACTTAAATCGAGTTAAATCGGGTTGTCAAACAACAAAAAGGGGGAGATTGTTGATGCAGTTTGGCCTGATTGTTGTTTTGGTATTTGACACCGATTTAAGTTTGATTCAAGTTTGGTTGAATTCGGATTAAGTCCAGGTGGATTGGGAGATCGCACGTTGGCATGTGAAAAATCCTAGCTTGGAGGGCTAGGTGTGAAAAGTCCTAACTTGGAGGGTTAGGCATGGAAAAATCCTAACTCGGAGGGTTAGGTGTGGAAAAGTCCTAGCTTGGAGGGCTAGGTGTGAAAAGTCCTAGCTTGGAGGGCTAGGTGTGAAAAGTCCTAACTTGGAGGGTTAGGCGTGTGAAAAGTCCTAGCTTGGAGGGCTAGGTGTGAAAAGTCCTAACTTTGAGGGTTAGGTGTGAAAAAGTCCTAGCTTGGAGAGCTAGGTGTGAAAAGTCCTAACTTGGAGGGTTAGGTGTGAAAAGTCCTAGCTTGGAGGGCTAGGTGATTGAAATCTCGGTGAGTGAAGCTGGGTCCTGGTGAGTGAAGCTAGGTTGAAATCCCGGTGAGTGAAGCCGGGTCCTGGTGAGTGAAGCCAGGTGATTGAAATCCCGGTGAGTGAAGCCGGGTCCTGGTGAGTGAAGCCAGGTGATGGAAATCCTAGTGAGTGAAGCTAGGTTGAAATCCCGGTGAGTGAAGCCGGGTCCCAGTGAGTGAAGCCGGGTGACCGAAACCTTGGTGAGTGAAGCCAGGTCCTAGTGAGTGAAGCTAGGTTGAAGTCCCGGTGACTGAAACTGGGCATGGAGTCTTGGTCCGAGGGATCAAGCACGAGTCAGAGAAGGGCTGGAGGCTTGTTCTCGTGACTTGGAGTGTATTTGGCCTTGCCCGGATCGGTCTAGTGACCGATCAGGGAAGTTGGCACGAAGTTCCCTCTTGGATCGGTTTGGTGACCGATCCAGCGATGTCTGATCGGTCTGGTGACCGATCAGGGAGCTTCCAGTAACTTTGGCAAACCTACTGATCGGCTCCTGATCGGTCTGGTGACCGATCAGGGAGAAAACGTGACCGATCAGACTGAACGATCATTTGTCGCAAGGTTCTCACTATAACCGATCAGGATGACTCCTGATCGGTCAGGAAGCAGCCTGATCGGTCTGGTGACCGATCAGGCTGGAGCCTGATTGGTCTGGGGACCGATCTGGAGTGTGCATCAGACTGCTAGATTGGTCTGGGGATTGATCTGGAGTGTGCAGCAGACTGCTGGATCAGTCTGGTGACCGATCAGGGTCCTCCCTGATCGGTCTGGGGACCGATCAGGAGCAGAACTTTAATTCAAATACGCTGTCAGAAGCTCTGATCGCGACTGTTTTTTCTGCCGATTCTCTGATACATTGCTGATTTCATTTGATATGCATTTCTAAGCCTCTGGTAGAGTGTGCAGGTGATAGCATGCGATTCAAACACTCAAGGAGGGTCAATGGGAGGCTTTCCTTGGAGCAGGTTTGTTTGTTTCTCCTTCTCAGGTTTCAACGGCAACTGAGGCATGGCTGGCGACTGATGGAGGCTCAGCTGGAGAGGGACTTCAGTGGACTGAGTGCTCAGGGAGGTCAGTGGGTTCAGGCTGTGCTCAGGGGATGCTGATGGAGCCTGGCGATGAAGCAGAAGCTTAAGAGGAAGATGAGAAGCAGAGGATGCAAGAAGAACGAACAGGAAAACAAGCAAGTGTGGCTGTGGATTTCGCTGTTGTTGTGCTCCTTGTGCTCCTTGTGTAGCTTCTCTCTTGAGCTTTCTTGCTACTGTCTTGTGAGAGGTTCTTCCTTAGTCTCGTGAGCTTATCTTGTATCCTATTGAGACGCTTGTGGAGAGGTTTCTCCACCGAGAAGGAGGCGCTGTTTTATCCGGGTCAACGGGGCTTGATCTGCCGACGATCAAGGGATCACCCACCTCACGGGCACGCCAAGGAGTAGGGGCAAGTTATCCCCGAACCTTGTACATCCTCATCTTAGCGACTGTGTGGTTTGTTTTTCAGTTACTGCATTTCTGTTTCTGCTGTTAAACTTGTATTACTTCCGCTGCGGCTAACTTAAGTGCAGAAAGATTTCAAAGGGTGAGTTTTTGTGTCTGGCTATATTCACCCCCCCTCTCTAGCCATCCAAGTTCCAACATAAACAACATAAACATAAGATAGTAATCATAAAGCGAAATCTAGTCAGATAATCATAGCATGAAATCATAACTAAATAGTCAAGCACATCATGAATCCAAAACAGTCAAATGATCAGATGCATAACACAGCAGCAGAAAATAGTCAAGTACATCACCCAGTAAGATCAAAGTCAGATGCAAAACGACGCATCAAAGTATAGTCAAAGACATCATTAAGTCATAAAAGTCATAACACAAATCATGAAAGCTAGATCAGAGTATAGCCATAATCAATCCCCAGCAGGATCGACATCAGATGAATCATCAATAGAGATGTAGCTCCCTGGTGCAGTGCTGCTGGAGGGCGCAGCTCCAGGAAACGTATGCTGGCGCCACTCGTCGTACCATGTCTGCTGCTGGGAGCGGATCCCCGAGACGTCGGACTCTAGCGTGAGTAATCGGCGATCGAAGGACCGAAACTCAGACCGGACCTCCTGACGCCAGAGCTCGGAGATATGAAACTCGCGCTGCATGGTCTGCTCTAGCTCCGCAACCTGCCAGCGAAGATCGGGATCCGACTCGTACTCATAGTGGCCCTCTGCAGCAGCGGGCGGCTCCTGATGAAAAGCTAGAGCTGCGGGTATCTGAACATGAGCCGACTTAGGTAACTCCCCCACAACTCTCCTATCCTTCCACCTCAGCCCCTGCGGTCTGACAATAATGCCAGACTGGGCCAAAGTGTGTCGGTCAAGTCGGCAGTCCTGCCGAACCATCGGCACGATCCTGCCGAACCATCGGCACGATCCTGCCCTGTGATACGTCGATGCCGACCGAATGAAGCCAGACAGTAATGATATGTCCAAAAGGCATATAAACCGTTTGACAGTCGATCTAGCTGTAGGTGATGATGGAGAAATAGATGGTAGTCACTATGTCAAAGTCTAACTGCTGATGCATCCTGTAGAGCATCAAGCAGTGGAATAAGCGAATTTCGGCTAAGGGCTTCGAGGTAATAGGTATCAGACAGTTAGTGATAATTTTAAACAAGACATAATCAACGGGGGAAAGGCGGAGAGCAGCAAATGTGGGGAAATCACCGCGCGCTCACCGGGACCCCCTGGCCTGGGATGACCGAAAAAGTACTCGTAGCTAGAGTCAGGAGTGACTCCATCGAAGGGAACCGGTAGAGGATCCAGAAGATAAGGGTAGAGCGAAAAATCATTATCCCAATGTCGACAATCAAGGAAGGCAGTGAAAGCTGATAAATCAAAATTGAGGTTGATACCGGCAACACGAGTCCTATACCCTGAACCCTCTCTACTGACCATGTTGTTATAAAATTCGGAGACTAAATCAAAATTTATCGGCCGCTCAAGGAAGAGAATGGATTGAAGTTTTATCGGCTGACCCATTAATCAAGAAATAGTTTTAATATTGTTGAAGTTCATTCAACCGTTTAGTCCGGCTTGGATGTGTCCAACAACCAAAACTAAGGATTGACCTCTGACTTCAACTATATTATTCATAAACTAATTCTATGGTTTGAACATGTTGAGGTTCAAGTCGGGCATGGATGTGTCCATCAACCCAAACGAGAAACAAAACTCCGGTTCTAACCATATTAATGGAAGGTGTTAGCCTTAATATTTTGTAAGGGGTGTTTGGGTCTCATTCTTTTTTAAGCACATTCATGACATATAATTATGTCATGACTAACGTTTTCCTTAATAAAGTATGTATGTGACTTAATTTATCAAGTCTCATGAATTAAATTAGGAACCGGATTTCCTAATTATAATTTCATACTTTATTAAAGGAATTATTTTGGGAAATAATTTTCTAAATTGTCATAATTAATTTCGGAAATAATATGTTCAAGACTTTGATTTCTCTAAATCAAATCTTATTAAATTAAGAGACAAATCCCTTAATTCAACTACATATTATTTTCATAAAAATCTTATTTAAGAATACTCTATAGGAAACCATTTTCCTAATTAATTTTGGAGACAACAATATGTAAGAGCATCACCTCTTCAACATATTTTATTCATGGATTTAATTAATTACAACAAATTATTTTCTAAGGGTGGCTCCCCGAGGCTCAGATACCCAAAGAAAAGTAATGTGTTGTAAATCTAATTGGACGGCTCCCCGAGGCTCAATCCAAATCAAACATGACAATTTCAATTAAAAATTGGGAAATTAAATTACAACAACTAACTTTAAATTGGACGGCTCCCCGAGGCTCAATCCAAAATAAAGAATTTTGTTGTCAATTTAAAAACCAATTCAAATTTAATTATCAATTAACTGTCCATGAATTTGTCTAGACTTTCTCAAAAGAAAGTGCCCAAAATTGCGAGATTTCAAAAATAATTTTTCAGAATAATTGTAAGTTTCTGGTAAAAAGAAAACTTACATATTTCCAAAAATTGGAAAATTTCTAAAATAGAAAAATTTCCAAAATTTGGAAAGTTTCTAAAGATGGGAAGTTTTCACAATTATCATAAAATTTTAGAAACTAGAAAATTCCAAACGTTTGCGAAATTTCATGAAGATTTCCAAACTTTGAAATTTCTAAATCTAAAATCTATTATAATTTGAAAGTTTCCATAATTGAAAAAATTTTCCGAAATTGAGATCATGACAAAGTATTCCGCAAAACAATTATATGATAATGTCGAACACTAACCGGCTCTGATACCACTGTTGGGACCGGGTGCATGTTGACAAGGATACGAGTTCGTAAAATTTAAAATTTTTACGTGCAGTGGAAGAGTTTGCATAAAATAATTTCCTAAATTATTTTAACTTCGTATCTAGCATGCAACCCTATGGTGTGTTGACATAATCATACAATAAAATTTTGCGAAAAGTAAACTAATTTACTTTTATACCTCGCGTAACTCGAAGAAAAAGGGACGAGATCCAACCGTAGCGTCCCTTGGAAGCTCCGCCTCTATTCGCGTCCACGCCGAGTTCTCTTCGGGATGACTTCGCAAAGTCACGAGTTTTGTGCCGACGAGAACTACTAGATTCTCTATAGGCACAACAAAGAAGTACAAGAGAAAAATTAAGAAACTAACCAACGAAGTAACGGAATCGAATTCCGAGAAGAGAGGAGTCGCTATCCGCTTCTTCTTCTTCGTATTCGGGTTCTCCTTCTTCTTGAAGCTCACGGCCTCCTCCAAGGAGTCCTTTGTGTGCCGGCCCTAATCCTCTAGGGTGGGCGCCGGCCCTAGGCAAGAGAGGGAAGAAGAGAAGAGAGAAGAGATTAAGAGAGAGAGAGAGAGAATAATTAATCTCTTAATTACCAATAAGGGCTAGCCTTTAGTTCCTTTATATAGTAGCAACTCCTTTGCTAAGTCTCCCTCTAAACCGAATTAACGGAATTAGTTATAAGAAATTTATCTTATAAATTTTCTTATTAATTATTCCGTTTAAACCGAGTCTTTATTATAAACTAATTTATAATAAAACTAATTCTTCTTCTCTTTAAATTATGGAATAAATTTTATAAGAAATTTATAAACTTTCTTATTATGAAAAAAAATCAATTCATAATTGATTTTATAAAATTAAAATAAACCAATTCATGGATTATTTTAATCTTCCATAAAAGAATAAATTTCTATAAATTTTGTTTATATAAATTTCTTTATACAAATTTATTTATCCATAATTTATAAAATAAATCGCACTAGATTTATTTTATTAATTAAACCAAAATTAATTGGTTTTCTCCTCTTTATTGGCCGGCCACCAAAGGGGGTTTTGACACCCTCTTTGGCCGGCCAAACCAACCCGAACCGCCGCGAATTAAACTCATTTAATTCGCCCAAAAAGCCTTCAAAAGACTTAGCCATTTTAGCTTCCATTGCGCCTCTGACTAACTCAGATTCGACTTATTTCTCTTGATCGAAAAATCCAATTTTCAACTCGTTTTAAATCCCTCAGATTACTCGTAGTGCGTGTGACTAAATAGACTTTCGATTTATGTTGGCCGTCTATAATTTAACTAATTATAGAACGATCATGAGTGGCACCTAGTAGTACATCATGATCCCCAATTAATCGAAAGATCAACGGTTTGACCTCAGAAGAAATTATTCTGAAACCCTTCAGCAGCTCTAATGAATCGTGCCCCATTCCCTTCACCACCTTATACCCACTTGGTTCAGGACACGGTCAATGGTGTCAGTCCCCACTAGGCTGACTACGTCACACCTAGCCCAAGTAGTGTCTTTCTCGTCCTTTGGATTTCTAATTACTCTCATGTATTTAAGAGACTCACACTCTTAACATGATATGCTCTGGCCAGAGGCTTTGAGTAACAATCCGACGATAGGCCTGGGTATACATCTCCTCGCAAGGAGTGGTGAATCCTTTGTAGGCTGTTCAAACATCTTCGGGCACTTCGGCTTATACCCGATCATCCTGGGTCCACACCTCCTTGGAGATGCTTGCTTAAGATGTCAAAGTATAAGTCTCCATGACCAAGATGACTTGAACACCGCAAGTCAAAGGAACATCGCACTTAAGCCGCAGTAAGATCTTCATTGACATATCTACATGTAGATTCCCATATGAAGTCTTACAGCTAGTCACTCCAATGAACTAGTTCCCTTAACTAGCATCCATGTTTATCTCCGGACATCCCAATGTCACCAGCCAGTGAGAATCAGCTGAATAGAGAATAACCCATGCTAGTCTCAACAGAATTGATAATGTCCGTATTTATCAATTCATCGACTAGGGATATTTCCAACAATTCACATTTGCACATTTAGAGATAATCACTAGTTGTGATCCCATCACAAATTCTCTTATGCTGTGAATTGTATGGCGGACATTCAGTATATGAGTTTAAGATCCCAATCAAATATAAACATGTATACTCAAATAGTGAATTATCATTTATTAAAATAAATATTTACAATCATAAGGCGATTGCCTTAGGACACTTCTCTCATATCACTAACACTGTCCACAGTTCGATAGGGCATGAGTTTGAAAGTGTGATATTGAAAGGCTAGTGTGTAATGAACATTTTGAAATCTGGCATCAGAAGGAGGTTGGGGTCTAACTGATGAAGAGGGAGCCCTGGATTGTGAGGAACCCTCAGCCAGTTCTTTACCCTTAGAAGATTTCCTAAGGATTTGAAGAATTGATCATGACAGTTGAATGAATCATAACAGAAAATGATCAAATGAGATTAGGTTTAGGTTTGATCCATAATCATGTGACAATAAGGATTGATCATATGAGTAAGGCACGCACGGCACACACCAAAATGAACCCCAAAATCAAACATCAAGGTTAGTTCATCAAGTATTATGATATTTGAAGTAATCAACAAGATGAAAGTAGGAGACCCTTACTTAGGTGCCATTTGGGTGAGATTTGCTGAAAACTTGCACACGAGAGGATCTGAACGTAGCAGGAGAAATCTCGGGAGCAAAAAGGAGAACTCCAACAGCACTCGCAGATGGAGAAAAACCGTAACTTCACAGGGAACGGGAGAAGATTTTACACAGGAAAAAACCTTGCGCAGATAGAGAGCTCGCTGGTTGCAGGATGCGAGAACTCGCAGGAAGCAGAGCTCATGTACAGGAAGAAGAAGCTTGCGCATACACTCGCAGGGAACAAAGATCTCCTCGTTGATATCTCAGGAACTCACGCAGGAAGAGGGGAAGGGTTTCGGCGCTAGGGCTTGGGAAGTAAGGCAAAGAGGGAGTTAATAGGTTGGTCGACCGATCCACCAACCAAAATTTAATGTGATTGAACGGATCACCGTTCAATCCAGGAGCGCCCAGATCGATCAGGCTCCAGCCTGATCGATCTGGCTTGGTCCTGATCGGTCGGGTGACCGATCAGGCAAGCCCCTGATCGATCTGCCGATCGATCAGGGAGCGAACAGTAGGTTCGTGAGACTTTCTGTGACCCTCCTGATCGGTCAGTGGACCGATCACCACAGGGGGCCAGATCGGTCTGGGGACCTACCCAGGCCCACACAGAAAGTTTTGACACTTTCTCGCGAAATAGCTGGATCGGTCAATTGGACCGATCAGGCCGACTCCTGATTGGTCTGTGGACCGATCAGCCCTATGTCTGATCGGTCGGTGGACCGATCAAGTATCAGAAATTTTCTGATACGAGTCTGAAACTTCAGTTTCAGACTTCCTATCGAATTTCGATGTGATCAGATGGAAGATTTATGATCGTGGAGGTGTTCTCTTGACTATAATTGACCCCTGAACAAGGATCAAAGGTCCTTATGGGTTTAGCAAATTAATTTGCTCCAACCAAGTGGAGTCAAATGCAAACACAAACATCCATTCAATGTTTAACCAATTTTGTATCAAAATAAAGTCTCCAATCAAGTTTCCTTGATTGGAATGTCCAAGTATGATCATGGAGCCAAGTACACATATGTTATGCATTGGTTTTCCCCATACTTGGTCAACTTAATGATTATTATCTCGTCAACCTAATTCCTCAAGGGATGCATTGATATTTCTAGTAATTAGATTGATCCTAACTTCTCACCCCATTTCTAGCAAACAAAAACGTTTTGTTGAACCTTATAATTTGTGTGAGATGCCCCCAAGTTGCCCAATAATTGTTCCCAACAATTCGAATTAATCATGAAGGGTTTTGAATGCTTTTTAATCCTATGAAACACGACACATTCCCAATTCCCTACGTAAGAAACTAAATTCATTCTCGAGGAGTGGTTTAGTGAAAATGTCTGCTAGGTTTGATTTTGACTCTACATGTGAGAGTACAATATCTCCTCTAGCAACATGATCTCTAACGAAGTGGTGACACACTTCAATATGCTTGGTTCTAGAGTGATGGACTGAATTCTTGGTTAGATTTATTGTGCTTATGTTGTCACACAACACTTGCACACCCTTATAGGTCAATCCATAGTCCTCTAGTGTATGAATCATCCACAACAATTGTGATACACTCTCTCCCATGGCGATATATTCTGCCTCGGTCGTGGAGAAAGCAACACAATGTTGCTTCCGACTTGACCAACTAACTAGTGATGACCCTAAGAATTGGCAACCCCCACTCGTGCTCTTCCGATCCAACTTGCACCCAGTATAGTCGGAATCGGTGTAGCCAATTAGATCAAATGATTCGGTACGGGGGTACCAAAGACCAACTCCAATAGTGCCCTTAAGGTATCTCAAAATTCTCTTAACAGCAATTAGATGAGATTCCTTGGCACAGACTTGGTACCTAGCGCACATACCCACAGCAAAAAGTATATTAGGTCGACTAGCTGTGAGGTATAGCAGACTACCTATCATGCTCCGATATTGAGTTAAGTCAACAGATTTACCACTCTCATCATTGTCTAAACGTGTGTTTGTAGCCATGGGAGTGGTAACCTCTTTAGAATCACTCATGTTAAATTTTCGGAGCATCTCTTGTTTGTATTTTGATTGGTGCACATGGATTCCGTCACGAGTTTGCTTGATTTTAAGTCCAAGGAAGAAAGTCAACTCTCCCACTAGACTCATTTCAAATTCACTCTACATGTGTCCAATGAATTCATTTAAATAACCCTTATTGTTTGAGCCACAAATTATGTCATCGACATACACTTGGGCTACAAATATATCATCACCATCTCTCCGTAGAAATAGTGTAGAGTCTATTTGTCCTCTAACAAAGCCTTTTTCAATTAGAAATGTCGACAACCGCTCATACCAAGCTCGTGGTGCTTGTTTAAGACTGTAGAGTGCCTTCTTGAGCTTGAACACGTGGTTTGAAAATTCGGAACTCTCAAACCCCGGAGGTTATTCAACATAGACCTCTTCTCTTATAAAACCATTTAGGAAGGCCGATTTGACATCCATTTGATAGAGTTTAAAACCACGATGTGCTGCAAATGCAAGCATCAACCGGATGGACTCTAATCGTGCCACGGGAGCATAGGTCTCATCGTAATCAAGGTCTTCAACTTGACTGTAGCCCTTGGCTACTAAGCGTGCCTTGTTTCTTACGATTTCTCCCTTATGGTTCAACATATTTTTGATGACCCATTTAGTTCTAATAATGGTAGTCTTCTTAGGTCTAGGGACTAAGTCCCAAACTTGACTTCTTTTGAATTGACCTAGTTCATCTTACATGGCAATGATCCAATCGGGATCATTTAATGTTTCGTCAATCTTTCTAGGTTCAATTTCGGAAATTAGGGCAACTTCATTAGCCTCATTTCTGAAGAATGATCTAGTCCTAACCCTATGGTGGATATCTCCAACAATTTGGTCTTGGGGATGGCTAGAGGCTAACCTAGTTTGCCTTGGTGTTGGTGGAGCTTCTTGGATGGTGTCACTAGACACAAGTTCAGCCTCAGGGTCCGGCTGATCTATGGGTTGTCTAGGCTCACCGTCATCAGACTCATCACCACTATCTACAACACTTGGACTTCCATCCAAACTTAGTTTCCTAAGTTCGAATTGAACTCCTTCGACATCTTCTGGTTGATCATTTGCTTTTGGAATTTCTTCAAAAACAACATCAGAAGACTCTTCAACCAATCTAGACTTCTTGTTATAGACTCGGTAAGCTTTGCTAACGAGGGAGTACCCGACCAGTATCCCTTCATCGGCCTTCGCTGTGAACTTCCCAAGATGGTCCTTGGTGTTTAGAATAAACACCTTACAACCAAACACCTTAAGGTGTTTAACTGTAGGTGGTTTTCCAAACCATAGTTCATGAGGAGTCTTTCCTAGAAATCTATGTATGAGGACTCGGTTTTGCACGTAGCAAGCTGTGTTCACAGCTTCGGCCCACAAGTACCCTGGTAATGAGTACCCATTGAGCATTGTTCGTGCAACCTCTTGTAAGACCCGGTTCTTCCTCTCCACAACACCATTTTGTTGTGGTGTTCTAGGAGTAGAGAACTTGTGTCTATACCCTCTCTCTTGACAAAACTCTAAAAATCATTGATTTTGGAATTCGCCTCCATGATCGCTTCTAATTGTTTTAATTGTTGATGATTTTTCGTTTTCAACTCTTCTACAAAATGAAATAAAAATATCTAAGGTTTGATCCTTATACTTTAGAAAATATGTTCATGTATATCTAGTAAAATCATCAATGATCACAAAACAATATCTACTACTATTCAAGGATATAATAGTGCTACAATCAAACAAGTCCATGTGAAGTAAATCCAATGCGGTAGAAGTACTTACAGTGCTTTTACCTTTATGTGCAGATTTTTTTTGCTTACCCATTTGACATGCATCATAAAGTTTGACCTTTTCATACTTAATGCTTGGTAAGCCACGAACTAGTCCCTTGTTGGCCAATTTCCGGATATTCTTCATGTTCACGTGTGCTAGTCTCTGGTGTCAAAAGGTGGACTCATCTTCTCTTGACATGAAATACTTAACAAGAGCATTAGTAGCACTTTTAAAGGAAACTTAGTAAATGTTATCTATCCTTGTGCCTACTAGTACCGTGTCAAAGGTGTCATGTTGTCTAACTAAACATTGACTTGATTGAAAATCAATTGTGTAACCCGCATCACACAATTGACTGATACTTAGGAGATTAAATGTCATCCCCTTGACTAGAAGGACATTCTTAATCCTAAGACATTCGGATATTTGAATGTCTCATATTCCTATAACCTTAAGACTACCATTGTTACCAAAGGAAACATTACCTCTACTTTTTCTTCGAAGGGTAGTGAATAAGGTTCTATCACCGGTCATATGTTTGGAGCAACCACTATCAACGAACCAAGTTGATAGATGCTCCCCCTCAATCACGACCTACACAATTCGAAAAATAGAAGATTTAGGTACCCAAATCTTGGGACCCAAAGCACCCACTATGCAAGACTTAGGCATCCATGCCTTGACTACTTTCCTTTGAACCCTAGGAGTCTTAAATGGTCTAACATCAGTCTTAGACATTAAGGAAACAAATGATGGTTCTTTAGATCGGTAACCAATACCGGCCTTGTTGTAGACAGCCCTTTGTGCATTCAAAATCATATCTAAAGTTTTTGAGCTTGTTGAGAATTTCTCAAGAACACTCTTGAGTCTCTCAACTTCACTCTTCAATGATTTCTTTTCATCTTCTAACATCTCAACATGCAAATCATCAATATCCTCATCCCTAGAGGATTTCAATTGTTCTACTTCAACCTTCAATGATTTAACCTTTTGTTTTGACTTTTTCAATAAATCGGTTAAACATGCAATAACTCTATAACATTTATCCAATTCGGGAGAGATGACCTCTTCATCATCCGAAGATGACGAAGTCGCGTTTGAGGAGTCGGTGGATTCATCACTGCTCTCTTCTCCTTCAATTGCCATGAGTGCCACATGCCGTGTACTCTTCTCATCCTTCTCCTCTTCGGATGAACTAGAAGAGGATTCATCCCATGTGGCCTTCAAGGCCTTCTTCTTCTTCTTTGATTTCTCCTCTTTTTTCTTGAGTTTTGGGCAGTCCTTCTTGAAGTGCCCTTTCTTGCTACACTCATAACAAGTAATATTAGACTTATCAATTTTAACTTCACTAGGGTTACCTATACCCTTGAAGCGCCGGCTCTTCCTCATCATCCGTCTAACAAAGTTGGTCATCTCAGAGGAAGAAGACCCGCTGCCATCCTCCTCGGACTCAGACTCGGATTCGGATGAAGACGAAGAAACCTCCTTCTCCTTCTTGTTCTTGTTGGTCTTTTCCCCTGCAACTAGGGCAATCCCCTTCTCCTTGGGGCCTTTGTTAGCCATTTCATGTAACTCCATTTCACAAAATAAATCATCTAATTTTACAATTGACAAATCCTTGGAAACCTTGTAGACATCCACCATGGATGACCACAAGGCATTCCTTGGAAAACTTTTAACACATACCTCACAAAGTCGTGGTTCTCGACCTTTTCGTCAATGGAGTGGAGACCATTCAATACCTCTTTGAATCTACTATGAAGTTCGCTTACCGTTTCACTCTCCTTCATGGAGAGATTTTGTAGTTGGTTGAGGAACAAGTCCCTCTTGGCTATTCTTGAATCTCGGGTACCCTCATGGAGTTCGATGAGCTTATTCCACAAATCCTTTGCACTTGTAAAGGGACCAACCTTGATTAGTTGATCTTTGTTCATTCCACATTGCAAAGTCACCACCGCCTTCGCATCGGCTTCTCCTTTTCGTGTTTGCTCAGCCGACCATCGTGAAGACTCCAACTCTTTTCCCTCCGCGTCTCTTGGAGGGGTGAAGCCTTCCTTTACGGAGAACCACATTCCGATGTCGGTCTTGAGGTAGTACTCCATGCGAGACCTCCAATATTGAAAATCCGATCCATCAAAGAAGGGAGGTCGAGTGGTGCTAAATCCTTCTCTCAAAGCCATTGTTGATAGTTCTCGGATGTTAAGCCGCTTGAAAAGAGCCCCAAGCTCTGATACCACTTGTTGGAACTTGGATGGCTAGAGAGGGGGGGGGTGAATATAGCCGGACACAAAAATCGCTTTCACATTTGAGATTTCTCTGCAGTTAGGGTTAGTAGCACAGCGGAAGAAATACAAAATAGAGTATAACTACAGAAATGAAAAGCAAACCAAAAACACTAACAAGGATCGTTTACAAGGTTCGGGGATAACTTGCCCCTACTCCTTGGCGTGCCCTTAAGGTGGGCGATCCCTTGATCGTCGGCAGATCAAGCCTCGGAAAATCCGGATAAAATAGCACCTCCTTCTTGGTGGAGTAACCTCTCCACAGCGTTTCAACAGGATGAAGATATTAAGCACAATGAAACATAAAGGAAGATTACAGGGCACTTAGGACAGAAAGGACACAAGCGAGCTCCTCACCGAGCTCCACTCAGCCCAGATCTCACACAAGAACTACATGCTCTTTGTGTCTTTTTGCTGATGGACTCGTCAAGCTCCTTGTTTTTTCCAAGTGCTCAAGTATCAGTATTTTGCTCAAGAATCACAGTTGCTTGCTCAAAGAGATGGATCAATAGATCACTCAAAGAGTAAGCTTCAGTTGCTTCAAGATTCAGAGTAGTGCACAACAGATGGAGAAGCAGCTTATCGCAAGAGAGGATCTCATCCAGTTCTATCTCAGCTCCTTCTCCACTCCGCAGCTTAATCTGTTTTGCATCGCCAGCATCGCCAGGTCACAGGCGCTCCTCTGGAGGTCGCCAGCTGCTCACCTGCAACAAGCCAGCTACCCCTGACCTCCTCTGAACTCACTAAATCCCCTCCAGTCGAGCCCCAGGTCATCAGCTTCTCAGCCGTTACAGTTCGCGCCAGAGGACGTTATATCCTGCGGAAGCAAATAGCCAAACCTGCTGTTGATAAAGCCTCAGTTTGACTCTCCCTGAGTAAACCTGATTTGCCTGCACACTTAGCAGCTCATTAGCTCAGCAGATCAATAGAGAATCAACAATCAGAAGTTAAGAGCAGAGATCAGTAGCGAATCAGCACGCGATCAGAACTCTAACAACGCTTCTGAATTAAAGCTGTCTGCTACTGATAAGTCACCGGACTGATCAGAGTGACTCCTGATCGGTCACCAGACCGATCAGGATGGGCTCAGACCGAGCTGGCTCCAGCCTGATCGGTCCCGAGTGAGAAACCTGAAATCGCGAATTCTCCGGGATCGATCACCAGACCGATCCCAGGTCTTTCCAGCTTCGCAGTCCAACTCTCCTGATCGGGCACCAGACCGATCAGTGTGGGCCCTGATCGGTCTGCAGACCGATCAGGCTACCTCCTGACCAATCAGGCTCCAGCCTGATCGGTTATAGTGAGAACCTTGCGACAATTGATCGTTCACCAGAACGATCTGAACAATATTCCTGATCGGTCACCAGACCGATCAGGAGTCAATCAGTAAGGTTCCCAATCTCACTTCACTGTATGCTCCCTGATCGGTCACCAGACCGATCAAACATAGCTGAATCGGTCACCAGACCGATCCATGAGGGAACTGCGTGCCAACTTCCTTGATCGGTCACCAGACCGATCCAAGCAAGGTCAAATCCCCTCTAAGTCACGAGAACAAGCTTCCAACCCTTCTTTGACTCGTTCTTAGTCCCCCGGACCAAGACTCCATGCCCAGTCTCACTCACCGGGACTTCAACCTAGCCCTCCAAGCTAGGACCTAGCCTTCCAAGGCAGGGTTTCATCAACCTAGCCCTCCAAGCTAGGACCTGGCCCTCCAAGCCAAGGTTTCATCCAACTTAGCCCTCCAGGCTAGGACCTGGTCCTCCAAGCCAGGGTTTCATCCAACCTAGCCCTCCAGGCTAGGACCTGACCCTCCAAGCCAGGATTTCATCCAACCTAGCCCTCCAGGCTAGGACCTGGCCCTCCAAGCCAGGATTTCATCCAACTTAGCTTCCCAAGCTAGGATTTCATCCAACTCCGTGTCTAGTCCCCGACCAGGACTTAATCTCAATCATCTCATTAACCTAAACTAAAATCAGTGTCAACACTAAAACAACAATTAGAGTCAGACTGCATCAACAAGATTTGCATAAAATTCTTTACACAGGTCCAGGTTAATATCATGCTGACAGTAAACTAATTTTTCTACCCCAAAATATGTGATTATTTCGGCAATCTGGGGAGATTTCTCTCGAAAGTAAGCCCTATTCAGATACCGACAACTCATTATCACAAATTCATTGTCGTCAAATCTCTTTCGACACTCCATAGACCGAAACCTAGACTCCCCCGAGTCTACCCAACCTTGTCGGGATGACCCCTCACCCTTTTGCCTCTTAGAAGCCAACATAAAATGTGACATACACATGCATGTATACTAAACCACCCCACAAAGGAAAAAGACAAAGAAAATATGCAAAAATCGACACATTAGTTCCAAATCATAGTTGAAATGGGAAAAATTAAACTATCTAAGGTCTTACCTTTTCCCCAAACGTTGCATGATGACAATGAGCAGAGAATCGGCTTGAAAGAGGAGTTTCACAAACCCTAGGTTGTAGATCGGAGGTAGGAGAAGGCTTGGGAAGAGTTTCTAGGTTGTGGGAAAGTCTTAGAACATGAAAGGAGGTCGAGGAGGACGAGCTTTCGCAGGGGGTGGCACTCAAAATCCTAAGTTTTGGTCACCCCCGTGAGATCTGTTCTAACTTAAAACCCACGAACCAGTCAACTGCTCCTGGGGCAGTCGATTGGTGAAACTTACAGAATGTTTCTCACTCAAGACCAGTCGACTGCCCCTGCGGCAGTCGACTGGTGAAACTTACAGAACGTTTCTCACTCTAGACCAGTCGACTGCCCATGGGGCAGTCGACTGGTAAAACAAACAGAATGTTCCCCAGTCCGGGACCAGTCGACTGATACTTTAAATTCAGTCTTCCAGTCCTAAATTCAGAAACGTCTAATTAATTTCACAAATCTCCAAAAAATCTGAAATTTCGTGGAGAGATGTGGATTCTATGTCTACTTGGGAAAAATATGTTTTCAAATAAATCTACTCCGGATCCCAAGATTGGTACAAAATTCAAGACTCTCCAAATTGTGTTATTGAAACCTATCCAAAAGTTCTAGTTTCAATCTTTTTTTTATGTATCCTCGTATACCCAATCATAATACATTCATAGCACTTAGTTATATGACATTTACACTTTAAAAACCAATTCTCCCAATATGATCATATTTGCCTCTTTTTCACCATAAACCTTATTTTAGTGTGCCAATTTCCTAGGATTAAGGCTAACTTTAGCCTTTTAAACTCTTTGGTACACTTTATAGCCCATCTAATCTCCTAGGAGAAATCCTCCTGAGATCCATTGGTCATGGATCTCATTTTGGCTCCTAGGGCTCTCCCTTGAGCTCCTAGCTCTAGTTACCTCCCTAGGTTACTCATTTACAATTGCAAGGTCACACCGGTGTTTCTCCGGTACCTCTTGACCTTCAACTATGACTCTCTTAACCCTATACACTTTTCCTTTGGTCAAATCCTTCTTTTTTTTTTGAAATGGTTTTTCCTTACCTTTTTTGACCTTTTCTTTACTATAATCATAGGGCATTCTCATGTACCCCTTTTTCTTATCATTTGACTCCCTAGAATGGTATCTTAGTCCCGGCCTACCATTTCTAGGGTGTTGATCATGTTATCATCATACCTAGCTCGTTTGATCCTCTAATGAGTCTATCTAGGTTCTTTTCTAATTTATCAAGTTTTGCCCTCAAAACTTGATTTTCGTTCTCTAAATTCCTAACCTTAGTATCACTATGTCCAATTTGATCCTTCCTAGATCTACCCATCCTCTTAGGCATGTGTCTCCCTTTCTTAGGGTTAATGCCTTGATCCTTAGGTCTAGAATTTCTAGATTTATCATGAAACATAGAATTTTTGGTATTTTGGCATGCAATAGTGTTTTTATTTCTATCATGATATTTAAAACCAAAAATACGCATGAGCAAGCAATTATTAACATTTCTAGCATTTATAGAAGCATTTTGAGCATAAGTAAAGTTAGAGATTACCTCCCTTATCCTTGTAGCTCTCCCTTGATGTGAGCTTCTTTTCTTTTCTTCTTTTTTCCATCTTCTTAAGTGCTCCATTTTCTTTAGCTCTCCTTTTCTTGAACATTGAGTGTGATAATGCCCGAGCTCCCCACAAGTATAGCACATAATGTGTTTCTTTTCATTTTTTCCCCTACACTCCACATTAGATTTAAAATGAATTGAATTGGATTTAGAGATTACCTCCTTTTTACCCAGTGGACACTTGTCCTTGTAGTGTTCCCTTTTGTTGCATCCAAAGCATAGAATGTGTTCTTTTGATTTGGCTTTGGTGGAGGTTGGAGCTTTTTCTTGCTCTTGTGTGGATAAGGGTCTCTCGTCCCCCTCAATCCTTGAAATTGATACTACTTCTTGTTCTCTTGAGGAAGTTGATGATTTTTCACTTAATTGTGTCACCTCACTTGATGAGGTTGTCACTTCTTCTCCCTCTTGGTCTTCTTGGACCATTGAGCTCATTTCTATTTACTCTTCCACTATTTGAGTTTGTGTAAGGTTCTCATGATACTTTTCCAAATTGTTCCACAATTCATATGCATTTTTATATGCCCCTACACCACTCAAAACATTGTTAGGCAAAATATTGATTAATATACCAATTACCTTTTCATTTACCCTAGATTGTTCTTGTTGCTCCTTAGTCCAATATCTTGGTCGGAGCTTCTTTCCGTGCTTGTCCTTAGGGATTTCGAATGGTTCCTCTATTGTCATCACACACTCCCAATCCATTCCAAGCCACATCTTCATCCTTGCTCTCCAATAGGCAAAATCTTCATGGTCATATGTGAGTGGTGTCTTGATATCATCCCCTAGCTTGTCTTCCCTCATTTTCCCTCAAGTTTTCTTGCTCCCTCGGCGGTTAATCCGTAGATGAGCTCACCAAGCTCTGATACCACTTGTTAGATTATTACACCTTGCAAGAGGGGGGGGGTGAATAACAACTTTCGAATATTCTACCTACGTTGTTAGTGCGCAAGCGGAATATACTAAATAAAAATAAAACTAACAACAAGAAGACACTCACGATTTATGTGGTTCGGAGATAAACTCCTACTCCACGGCTGCCCGTAAGGTGAGCGATCCCTAATCAGTCGGTGGATGATTCCCCGGAGCACCTCCGGCTAGAACTCGTAGCTCTTTATAGGTGGAGAAACCTCTCCACAAGATCTGGACACTACCTGAGTACAATAGGCTACTAACTAGCTTTGACCAAACAAGTTTCGCCAAGGAACAAAAGCATAAAACGAGCTCTTTTAAATAGAGCCCAAGTCTAAACTGGCCGCTACCAGTCGACTGCCTTGGTCACACTCAGATTCGACTATTACAGCCAACGTTCGAATCAGCCAGCCCTTACCAGTCGACTGCTCCCTGGGGTAGCAGTCGACTGGTCCTTTACTAAGCCTAGGGTTACACTCCCCGAGTACATTTCTCTCCGCACTCGAACCCTCCCGGCTTAGTCCTCAAGTACAAACACCCACACTCGGACCCTCACGACCTAGTCGACTCTTCAATCCGCAGTCTCGATCTATTGCCTTCACGCCCTCTTCGTCTTAGGCTCCCGTCCATCGGATGCGCACACAAGCCTCCAGCTTGCCTCAATGCCATCCTTCACGCATGCCTCGAAGTCCGCGTCCCTCGGCTCATCGTCTTTGCCCATGGTCCCTCGGATGCGCACACAAGCCTCCAGCTCGCCTCCATGCCACCCTTCACCTGAAGACATCAACTAAGCCCATATGTACCTGCAAACCTGCACACTCATATACACATGTTAATCCAACAACAAATCCTAACTTAACCGTATTGACCATACACATCAAAACCCATGATCCTCCAGATCATATCAGGGTCGATTGCCCCAACAGTGCCGACTGAGGGCACTGACTGATGAGGCCGACTGAGGGCCTAGAAGGAAGGTGTCGACTGAGGGCACTAACTGATGAGGCCGACTGAGGGCCTAGAAGGACTGTATCGGGTAAAAGCCTCCTCTTGTTCGGGCTTACCCCAAGAGCGTGGTGATGGTACCCAATTACTATGCCCAAAAGCAATGTGTCACGAGTGAGCCTCAAATTTAGATATTTATAAAATTGAAAACCCTTGGCTAACAAGATTAAATGTAGAATAGGGGCCTCAGGTCGTATTTTTCCAAGGACTAGCTGTGAATGTTTGAATCAAGCTTGGAAGTTATTTGTCGTCAAATGATTTGGGTTTTCGAGATAAAATGGGGGTTTTGTTTTGCAAGTAAGAACGAAAGTAAAATTTGAAATGGAATTGACTTAACTAAGTAAAGTTAAACTAGGTATTGCAAGAATTGAACTTAAACACTAGGAAAATTGAACAAGACAATTTGAAATCGAAAATATAAAACTAATATCTATTGCAGAGATGAAACTAAAATTGTATCTAAATTCGGAAATAAAGAATTGAGTCAAGCTAATTACTGGAACAGAGTATGTTTGTGCAGGAAATTTCCTGATCGGTCGGCTGACCGATCAGAAACAATCCTGATTGGACTGATGAGCGATCAGGTGCTGTCTGGATCGGTCAAGGACCGATCAGTAGCTGATTGCGAACTGAAATGGAACTGAAACAGACTGAAACAATACAGAGTTGAGTACAGAAATGAATTCTACAATCGATAAACACCAGTTCAAGTTCTTCACCGAGATTTCTCCTTACCGTCACACAAGGATCGAGATCGGAACCCCCTCGCTCGAGAATTGATCAGAACTCAGCTGTCGTGACAGAGTCACGAAGCTCGGATGTATAATCTGAACTCCTTCCGATTCATCCTTCCGAGATTAGTTGGATGGCGAGTGATACTCAGGGAACCTCGAATCAACTTAGAGAACCCCTCTGACTTGACCCGATTGATGGAGAAGTGGAATCGAATGAAGGTTGGTCGGATGAAGCTAGCTCACGGTGAAACCCTCGCCGGAGCTTTCAGATGCGAATGGATTGCAAACCTCTTACGGGAACTGAGCTTGATGATTGAAATCTGAAGACGAACTTGATCTGGGTGGCCACCTCCGATCGAAATTGGAAAACGAAGAAGAACAGAAAAGCTTGGAGACGCGATCTGGCGACCATGAGTGCGATGGAGAAGAAGTCTAATTTAAATTCCCATCTGAAAATATGGACGGCTGTGATTGTTCCGGACTCATCCAACGGTCGGATCTTCTCCAAATCTGAACCAAACTCCCTAGATCTTGATCAATGGTCCTGATCTACCTGTCCTTAGCTCGGATCAACCAGATCTGTGGCGGATGGCTCAGATCATCCCTTCTCTTGTTTGGATGGTCTAGAACATCTTGAACTTGATCCAACGGTCAAATTGCTTCTGATTTGGATGAAATTTACAGATCTTGATCTGTGGTCATGATTGGCTCTATCTTGAACTCGGATTGATCAGAAGTTGACCGATGGCTCAGATCTAGCCGTTCTTTGATCGAACGACCCATATTAATCCGATGCTTGATCACATTAATCCGGATCCAATTCTGACTCAAGTTTGATCCAATCCGATCTAGGTCCATGCTCATTTGAAGCCTATAAAATTAGATTCACATATTAATGTCAAAATATCTCAAATATACAGATTTGAATTAAAAGTCAAAATAGAGGAAATATATGAAACCTAATATAAATGCAAACTTAAACATATAAAAGTGGATCAAAACATGGATTTGAGAGCCTAAATTTATCAACAAAATGGTAGTTATCAACTCCCCCACACTTACTCTTAGACGTCTCGCACAAGCCAACTAGTAAACTAAGGATGTATCCTCCTAGATTATTCTCAATCATAGTTAGAAGCAATTGAAAGGAAATTACCTAGGGTTGTCAATTCTCAAAAATCTAAACTCAATAGACTAGTAACTTGTCCTTAAATCAACAACTTAGCATACTTCCTCCTTCATGACTCATTGAGATGAATTCAACACTCAAATCCTCTCAAGGCAAATGTTGGTGGCTCTCTTCCTAAGTCTACATTTTTGATGAAAGTAGAGCTCACTCAAACACAATCATGGTTCTTATACTACCATAGGCTTGTTTATTATCTACACTCCACCATCATTCTTGATTTGGATCCACACCTACAAAAGCTTATTCAAACAAGTTTAGAAGATATATGAAATGATAGAAATGAGATAGAAGTTTAATGAACTTTGATGCTAAAGAATTATAATAAAGGAAGTAAAGAAATGTGATATGAAAAGGAAACATAGAAAAGAAATATAGCATGATAAGAAGATATGGAAAAAGTAGAGAAAGTAGAAGACTTGGGCACCCAAAAATGTTTCTAATGCACTTTGCCCTCTTCTGGTGTCCTCTAATGAATTCTGAGCCAAGGGGAGTAAGGGGATCAACTAATCCGGGTGAGAATCCTCAAGAAACAATGCTGAACTCTGTGCCAATTCTGCTGATCGGTCACTGGTCCGATCAGACATTTCCTGATCGGACTGGGGATCGGACTGGATAGCTCCTGATCGGTCTGGAGACCGATCAGGCCTCCAACAGAAGCTGGTTTGCAGAATTTTGAAGCTGACTTCTGCTGAAACTTCTCTTCTTTTCAATCAGTACCCCATCTCAGATTCCTCTAACTCCTTGTTCTCATCTTTCAACTCAGAAATCTACCTCATCTCCTGCCACTTCATATATTTTTTTCCTTTTTCTTTCCTTTTCTTTTCTTTCTTCTATTTTTTTTCAGCTGCTCTGTTTTTGCAGCTATGTTCTTTTTCTTTTCTCTTCAATGCCTTTCAATGGCTAGCTCCAACTTGCGCAATCTGAAATGTGTAGCCTTTCAAAACTTTTCAACTTGATAATATGGAATGAAATCATCCTTTTGTTCCTACTTGATACTTGGTCCAATGGAGCTTGTTTCTTATCCATAATTTGAACTTAAAGATATGTCTTTGCTCTCTAACTTTTTTTTTCCTTTTGCTTCACTTTTCAAATCACACAAAATTTTCTTTTTCTTGCAACTGAGCTGATGGGTATGCTTGCAACTCATTCTTGATACAAACTCCTTCAAATTGACGCATCTTTGCTTGTTGGTTGCCAATTGCTTCAATTGTCCACATTCCATTTTTTTTCTCTGTAAACTTACAGCTTTCATTTCAGTTTTTTTTTCTCTTCCTGCATAACATAGAATCATAGAATTGGAGAACTCAAAGCTTCATTTGGAATTAGACTTGGCACAATTCACTTGTATGTTGGCAAACTCTTCACATTGACCTCACTACAAGATAGAATGCTTGCATCCTCCCCCACACTTAAACTTTTGTCCGTCTCGGGCAAAGTAACATCAAGAAACATTAAGGCACCCAAGTCCAATGAAAATACTATGATGAACATGAATGATTAGGGAAGGAAAATGGAATACAAAGTAGATAAACAAACAAAATTGCAAAAATGATATGAGAAAGGAAACAAAGTGATTCACCTCTATAAATGTGGTCCAATCATAGAAATATAGTTTCGAAAGAACCTAAGCAAGTTCTAGAGTACAATCACATGTGTGTATCACAAATATTAGGCCAAGTCTCACTAGGTAAAAAGAATTCATCTCAAGTCATCAATCTAGAGTCCATAACTAAGAAGTACTCAAGCATCTAAGAATTTTCATCCATTGGCTCAAATCCTAAGTTTTAACAACCAAATTTAATTTGCTTTCAAGGGACTCTAAAATGATATAAGAAAATCCTGATGGATACATTTATTCCTAATCATGCAAGAAATAAGGTGCCAAGAAGACTAACATGGTATTTACAATGACTTTTATTCATCCTACACTACCTAAGCATTTATTAGCAAAAACTCTTTCTTTTTTTTAAAAGAAAAATTACTGCTTGAAACTTAGAAATGATATTCACAATGAAATAAGAGTGTAAGAAAGAACAACTCCCCTTCAAATTGGGTAAAGAGCACGGAACATCCATCTTGGGAGAACTATCCTCATGTGATCAATCTCATATTGCACAGATGTCTCCCTCATCAACTTAGCACAAGTATGTTCCGGGGGTCGAAGACGATTAAGGTTCAGAATCCATTCTTGGGGTAAATAGTTGCAAGTTAAAGTAAATTCGACCCCTCCCACTGCATGCTCCTTAGAAGTCCTTCCGGGAGGTTGTAGGCTATTAAGTTTGAGTACCCATTCTAGAAGCCTACGGGATCCTAGCAAAACCATGTAAAGAAAATACCTCCCGCGCGCATGCAGGGTAAGAAAGGAATGAAATATAAACAACCTCTACATAAAATGAATCAAGATATGTGTCACATCCAATAAAATCAATTTTCGGTACCTCTATGAATTTATCACAATTAGTATCTACACAGGGTATATCAAGAATTTCATCACAACCAATGAAATCAATTTTGGGTACCTCTATTAGTTTTTCACCATCAATTTCTGCGTAGGATGTATAAAGTAATTCATCAGAACCAATAAAATCAACACTAGGTACCTCCATGAATTTTTCACAATCAATTTCTAAATAAGATGTATCAAGACATGCATCACAACCAATAAAACCAACGCTAGGTACCTCTATAGAAATTTCACAGTGAGTTTCTACAAAAGATATATCAAGAAATTCATCACAACCAATAAAATCAATAATAGGTACCTCAATCAGATTTTCACAATCAATCCCTACATAAGATATATCAAGAACTGCTTCACAACCAGCAAAATCAATACTAGGTACCTCTATGGAATTTTCACAATTATTATCCACATTAGATGTATCACAACATGCTTCACATTCAACTAAATCAATTTTAGGTGCCTCCATAGGTTTTTCACAATCAATTTCAGCATAAGATGTATCAAAAGATTCATAGCAACCAACAAAATCAATTTTAGGTACCTCAATGAATTCTTCCAAAGGAATAGGAGGAATACTTACCTCATCATGCTGAAAAATACCTGGAGGTTCTACAAGAGTAGATGTATCCATGGCCTCCTCCTGGTCATGTAAATGCTCCACTTCAATCTCAGGTTCTGGTGGGCATTCAGCTAAGAGAAGTGATTCTTGGGTTCTTGCTTCCACTATACAAGTCCCTACACTTTCATACTTGTCCTCTGAATCTTCTAATGTATCAGTCAATGGTGGTCCCTAGGGCTCAGTGCAATCCCCTACACCTATAGATTCGTCTCTAGTGCATGCTTCATCAACCAAATCTGCAACAACCATATTAGAAAAGTTATGACCAACAGCAACTATATCATCACAAAATAAAAGATGAGAAGGGTCCTGTAGAGCTTCAGATTTGAATTCAAGGCTGTCACAAGCTTTTTGTCCATCTCCTCCACTGCCTCTATAGACAATGACTCCTCAGTAGGTATGGGTGGTCCCTGGGACTCAGTGCAATCCCCTACACTCTCACACCTATCCTCTGAATTTTCTGACATGTCAATCAAAATTGGTGATCCCTAGGGCTCAGTGCAATCCCCTACACCTAAAGAATTATCTCCAACTGGAAATGAATCAGATACAACCTCCAAATCTTCATCCTCCTCTGTAGCTAATACCTCCTCTGTCCCATCTGAGGTTAAACATCCTCTCTGAATATCAATTGAAACTTCATCAACAATTAGCTCCGCCTCAACAATCTTATCTGCATACCCATGCTAATGCTAGAAGGATCCTCTCTGGGGTACTGTGGGAATGGTAAAGGAACTTTTGGCTCCTCCACTTGAGCTGAAAATTTTGAAAATGAACTCTCAACAGGAATTTCAGGAGGAATAGCTGTTGTGGGTGCCCTGATTTTGCTGATTTCTTCTTCTTCCTCCTCCAAAATTGCAAGATCAATTGAAGAAAGACTTAGACTTGCACTAGGGTCACTACCAACTGATGTAGAATCAATCCCAGGGTTGTTTTGAAGTGGAAAATAAGATGCTAAAATTTTTTCAGGAATTTCAACCCTTGGAATGTTTAGACTCGAAACAACTTCCTTATTCCTCAAAGTTAGTTCACAATCATTCCCCACAGAATTAAAAGTAGCTTGAGAAGGTAATTGTCCTGATCCTTGGGCTTGCATTTGTTCCATTTCACTAACCAATTGTCCCAGGTGTCTCTCAATGTTTTGTAAGGTGGGAAACATCTCCTCTAGCCTTTGTTGTTGAGCATTCACCCCACTAGAATCCTCAAATTCTCCTTGATTGGCGTGGATCTCTTGTTGGTCTTGAAATGTAGCATTAGGTTGCTCAAAATTGTAAGTAAGCTGTGAATTCTGAAAATCAAGTTGTTAGGGCTGATCAAATGAATAATTGGGTTGCTGAAGTTGTTGAAAATTAGTTTGACAACTTGGTGGAGGTTGCTGAAAATTGTGACTCTGAAATTGCTGATCTACTTGCTAAAAGTGTTGGTTGACAGGCTAAAAATTTTGGGGCTGTGAAGATGGAAAACTTGCTGAAAATTCTGGAATTGTGGCTGATAAACTTGCTGTGAAGGTTCACATCCTTGCTGATCATAATGAAATGGTTGTTGGAAATTCTACTGAAACTGCTGTTGTGACTGCTGAAATGGTTGAAAATTCTGCTGAAAATTCTGGAATTGTGGTTGAAATTGCTGTGGTGGCTGATTAAAAGGTTGGTTTTGCTGAAAATTCGAATAGGGCTGCTGAAATGCTTGAATATGCTGCTGGGAACTCAGAATAGGCTGCTGAAATTGTTGGAAAGGTTGAAATTGTGGCTGCCCTTGCTGAAATTGATAATTTGGTTGCTGAAAATTTGAATGGGACTGTTGAAAATATTGATTTTGCTGCTGAAATTGTTGACATGACTGCTGAAAATTCTGAAATGGCAGCTCTCCTTGTTGTGGGGGCTGTTGTGAATTAAGATGATTCCCCCAACCCGAATTGCAAGTAGATGAATGAATGTTGGGTCTTTGTTGGAATTCCATTTGCTTCACCAAAAACTTTAACTCCAACAATGTGTTGGTGCAGACAGCACCCAAGTCGAACCTGTATTTTGATAATGGCAAAAGGGTTCAAAAGTTAAGATGTTTTGTTTTTCTAACATACTACTTGAGTGTGCAGATTAAAGTCCTAGCGAAGGACTGCTAGGCACCTAACGAAGGACTGCTAGGCATCGGAACCCTAAGACCCGGCGAAGGGCTGCTGGGCACCTAGCGAAGGGCTGTTAGGAGTCAAAGACCTGGCGAAGGGCTGCTGGGCACCAGGCGAAGGACTGCCTGGAACTGAAGACCTGGCGAAGGACTGCTGGGCAAAAGTCCAACCGGAGGAGCCGGTTGGCAACAGGTAAATTCTCCCGAGAGGAGTAGGTGAGGACGCGTTCCCCATCGAGGGAACAGTAGGCGTCGGTTCCACCTAGGTCTCCATTTTGGAGACCCAAAGTCAGAACCAAGACAGCTAAGGTTGTATAAACCTAATACTTGATTGCTTTGTGTTGTTTTGGACTAACCCTGGATGCAGGATCGAAGGAATGAGTGTCTGCAGCTCAGAACGCCTCAAAAGAGAGAGGCAACAGCTGAGTAGGGCGCCCCCAAGGTAAGCAAGAGTACGCTTCGGAAGCTTACTGGGTGGGGCGCCCCCGTGCTCCCGGGCGCCCCCAGTGCCCAGGGCACCCCGGGCTCAAGCCAACGAAGAGGATAAACTTCATCCAGCCGAGAAGCCCGCTGAAAGGGTCAACCAGGGCGCCCCCAGCGTCCCGGGCGCCCCCACAGTCAACCCTCAGCCCTATTCGAGTGGGATAAGAGCTGACCGAGACTTGCTCAGATCGGGTGACACGTGGGGGGGGCGCCCCCAACGTTCAGGGCACCCCAAGAGGCTATAAAAAGCCCCTCGACCCCAAGGCTTCGATCATCAACTTCTTCCAACGCAAACACGCTCTTCTACTCAAGCGCTTCGCCCCAGAAACCTCTCAACTCGAGATACAAGCGCCGACGACGTCCCTCTGCTCCGAGATACATTCCACACCGGACGTCGGTAACGAAGAGCTGTCTTTTCTTTGTTTACTATACTGCAGTTGTAATATCTATTTGTAAACTGTTTTGCGCACATATAGAATTGCCCGCAGTAAACGGTCAACGACCGTGGGCCTTGGAGTAGGAGCTGACCGCGACTCTAAACCAAGTAAAATCTTGGTGTTTGTGTATTGTTTTGTTTTAATTTTTTCGCTGCGTTTTCTCTTTTTCAATCCGAAACGACTTACGATATTCACCCCCCCCCTCTATCGTTTTCTCTCGATCCAACACAATGAACTTTTGATCACGAACTGTTCATTTGAAAACATTTTGAATGTCCTCTTGCAGTCCTGTCACAAAACAAACAAAATGGCAGCAACCGTATACAAAAAGATAAACAAATGAGAATAGAAT
Organism: Boesenbergia rotunda; assembly: GCA_024364735.1. Lineage (NCBI taxonomy): Eukaryota > Viridiplantae > Streptophyta > Magnoliopsida > Zingiberales > Zingiberaceae > Boesenbergia > Boesenbergia rotunda. The sequence continues at coordinate 115,393 of JAGFNQ010004562.1, forward strand.
CACAGAATATAAATATTAAACACAAACTCAAATTAAACAAACTCAACTAGTGATTCCCTGGCAACGGTGCCAAAAATTTGATAGTGCCCAATTCTAGTGTCACGATGAGCACTCAAATTAGATATTTATAAAACTGAAAACCCTTGGCTAACAAAGTTAAAATGTAGACGAGGGGCCTCAGGTCGTATTTTTTCAAGGACTAGTTGAATGAATGTTTAACTCAAGCTTGTAAGTTTATTTGTCATTTGATGTTTTTGGGTTTTCTAATAGAATGGGGGTTTTTGGCGATAAGGAAATGACAATATGAAATAGACTAGAATGAGCTCAACTAAAGCATGGAATGAATAGGAAATTGCAAGAATTACTCTAATCCTATTGAAAGAAACTAAGCGATTCGATTGCAAACTATTGAAATGAAACTTAAGAACTAAACTTCAATGCAGGAAATAAATTGCAGAGAATTAATTGCAAGGAATTGAAAGCTAGAACAAGACAATTCTTAGAAACTTGACTTGAAATGTAATTGGAACAAACTATAGCAATGAAAAGAAAACAAGTGCTTGGAACAAAATTACCCTAAATTAAACACCAAATCAATTCATATCCAAAACTTCCCTTTGCCGTCACACAAAGGTTGAACTATGAACCCCCTAGCTCAAAAACCAACGGAGGAAGACTCCCTGGCTCGGTTGCTGTGAATCTGGCTGTTCTGCTCTTCCTGATCGGTCAACTGACCGATCAGGTTCTCTTCTGATCGGTCACAGGACCGATCAGAGAACCCTCTGTCCGGTCACCGCGATCGGTCAGTAGCTGAAACGCTTCCCCGATCTCTGCCTTCTCAATCGGCTGGATGGCGATCGAACCCAAAATCTATCAACACGCCTTCGAGAACCCCTCTTAGGCTTCGACAGCTCCGGACGACGGGAATCCAGTGATCGACAATGGATCGATCAGTGAAAACAAGCTTCGGTGAAACCCTCACCGTAACACCTTCAGCTGCGAGAATTTGTTAACGAAACTGAACTGGAGATCTTACCTCAAGGATCTGAAATCTTGGAAACAACTTGATCTTGATGTGGCCGCGCGATCTATGAAGAAAACGGATACGGAAACCATGAAGAAAATGAAGAACTGGAGAAGAAAACTTGCGATCTGAAACTACTCTGCTGCTACGCGACGACCCGACGACCAGCAGAGGGAATTCCCAATTAAACTAATTCCTTTTGAAATTGAACGGCTGTGATTGTTTCGGACTCATCCAACGGTCGGATCTTCTCCAATCTGAACCAAACTCCCCAGATCTTGATCAATGGTCCTGATCTACCTGTCCTTAGCTCGGATCATCCAGATCTGTGGCAGATTGCTCAGATCATCCCTTCTCTTGCTTGGATGGTCTAGAACATCTTGAGCTTGATCCAACAAGCAAATTGCTTCTGATTTGGCTCTAAACTTCAGATCTTGATCCATGAACTTGATTAAGTCTATCTTGAGCTTGGATTGACCAGAAGTTGACGGATGGCTTAGATCTAGCCGTTCTCTTGAATGGACGACCCATATTAATTTGATGCTTGATCACCTTGATCCGGATCCAATTCTGACTCATGTTTAATCCAATCTGATCTAGGTCCATGCTCATTTGAAGCCTACAAAATTAGATTCACATTTTAGTGCCAAAATATCTCAAATATACAAAGATTTGAATTAAATGCCAAAATAGAGGAAATACATGAAACCTAATATAAATGCAAACTTAATCATATAAAAGTGGATCAAAACATGGATTTGAGAGCCTAAATATATCAACAAAATGGTAGTTATCAGGTGGCTAAGGCTAAGAGCTCAAGGGGGAGCTCTAGGAACCAAGTTGAGACCCATAGTCAATAGATCTTGGGAGGATTTCTCTCAGAAGTCTAGATGGACCATGGAGTGTGTTAAAGGATTTAGAGACGGATTTGAGTCTCAACTCTAGGGATTTGGAACATTGGAATTGAGGTTCATGCATGAAAATATGACATTAGGGTCATATTGCATGAACATTAGTTTTTGATGTATAGATGTCATATAAACCAATGCTAGGGATGCATTGTATTTTGTCATGAGCATATACATCAAGAGGAAGCAAAACTAGGACTTTAGATCAAGATTCTATTAAATCATTTAGCTAGTTTAGGTTTAATGTCAATCTTGGGATTGGTGATAGATATATTTTTGAATGTATTTTTTTCAAGTAGATACGGGTACCACAAATCTCTTCACAAAATTTGAGAATTTTTTGAGAATTATGAAATTATCAACGCATTTCTGAAATTGGGTTCAGAATGTTGAATAGGCTGATATCAGAGTATCAATCGACTGATGCAGAGGGCAATCGACTGTTAATTCTATGAATTGGGTTTTCTGACTAGATCAATCGATTGATGAAGGAGGCAGTCGACTGATGTTACTCTGAGATTCCTCTTTGATAGGGATCAGTCGACTAGTAACTGTCTAAGTCAACTAATACAGGCTGAAACTATTTTCAGCTAGGTTGAAAAGTGCCCTAATGATATTAAACTTGTGTATAATCTTATGGGGATTATTACACAATGTTTATAATCATTAGAGGGTAAAGAAACTAATAATTGGGAGATTGTTGAAGTTCTTTTTAATGTGTGGCAAAGGGGGAGAAGTGTTGGGTTTAAGTGGGAAACCAAACACGTCTTTGCAAGAAATACTAGGTCAAATGGGAGCTTAGGTGAAGGGGGAGCATTGCTGCTCATTTATTGGCAAAGGGAGAACCTTGGAGAGGTTCTTAAAAGGCCTTTGTAAGTCCAATATAGGGGGAGCCTTGGAAAGATTCTTAAAAAGTCTGTTTGGTTAAAAAACCTAACTCTTGGGGTTAGGTATGGGGGATGCCAAATACAACATGTTTTCAAAGTTATCCATCAACGGATAAAGGGATCAATCGACAGATCCATATATGGAATGGTGCAGGCACTCACTTAGAAAGATCTGTATCCTTCGACCCATCAAGGGTTCGGTCGATGGACTCATTTAATGTTGCGACAGCCAAGCACGACAAAGAAGGAAGGGCACAGACTTCCGTTGACCAATAAGAAGTTTCATTGACTGATCCTATCAATCGATGAAACACTTTTTCAGTCAACGGATCGAGGCCTATATAAGGAGCTCGAGACCAGCTTTAAAAGTCAATTTTTCATTCACTCCTACATGCACTACTCTTGCTTTCAGGGTCGACAAATTGCTCATACTCCACTACTACAATGCTGGGAAGCACTCCGATATACTACGATCACATTACATCTTCTTGTCGGTATATTTAGTTTGTTGTTGTACTTGTACTTACATCTCAAAGAGGAGATAGCAAGGTGTTGCTAATCTCCTCTATATTTTGTACGACAACACTTTCTCTAAAAGGTTTTCAGAGAAAGGTTTTTAGTGGATTGCCCATCGAAAGCGATCAAGGATTGTGAGCCTTGGAGTAGGAGTCACCAAAGGCTTCGAACCAAGTAAAATAAACGAGTCACAATTTTCCACTACTTTTACTCTATGTTGCTTCTCATTTTATTTTATGAATATGAAAATAAAGGTTTTTAAAAGATTGAGATTCAACCCCTCCCCTCTGTATTGCCTACGATCCTACAACCTTCTCCTGTGCCAAGTGTTTTAGCTCCCAGCTAACACACCTTGGTCTTAACCTAGTTCCTAACTAGGTTTGCCTAGTCCCACTAGGACTTCATCCATGCCAAGTGTTTAGCTCCCAGCTAATCCACCTTCGACTTTATCTAGTTCCCAACTAGACCTTCTCTCATGCCAAGTGTTTTAGATCCTATCTAACACACCTTGGTCTTAACTTATTTCCCAACTAGTTTTGCCTAGTCACACTAGGACTTCACCCATGCTAAGTGTTTAGCTCCTAGCTAATCCATCTTGGACTTCACCTAGTTCCTAACTAGGTTTGTTTATTTCTAATAGGACTCCACTCGTGCTAAGTGTTTAGCTCTCAGTTAACCCACCTTGGCCTTCACCTAGTTCCCAACAAGGTCTGTCTAGTTCTACTAGAACTTCACTCGTGTCAAGTGTTTGGCTCCCAGCTAACCCACTTTTGACTTCCTTTTGCCTAACCGCAATTAAGACTTCCCATATCAAGTATTCAGTCAACCTTGACCTACTTGACTTCTCTTTCCACATATTGTCCAAACATCAAAACTCAAGATCAAGTCAACCCAAACTTAATCAAATTGCTCATCCTTGACCCACAGATAATTGCACCAATAATCTCTCCTTTTTTGATATTTGACAATATGTTTAAGTTAGGCTAATGCATATTAGCCCAACTACCTACTTCATTCCATGTCATAGAATAAATGAGGGTTTTCTAACTTAAACTCTACATTTTTCTTCCCCTTTAATATACATCAAAAACTCTTTCCAAAGAGTCTCTTCATTCACCAATAACTCAATGAGAGTCTTATACATCTCGTTGTACCATATGTTCAACCTTGAGTATATATGTATCACAATGAAGATTTTCAATCTTTCATCATCACCAATGCTTGACATAGAGCACCTATCCATTGAAATGAACAAAAATCATGCATTTAAGGAGAATCTCCCTCTCAAAACATGCTCCAAACTTCTATCATTGCACCAACAATGATTTTGAGTTTCTAAATTTTAGGAGTACTCAAAACGAAGTTATGAGGTATAAAATTCAATCTTGAATCTAAACCTCCCCTTAATTCTATATTTTTCACCATAAACCTCTCCATTTTTTATTTTCACAAGAAAATTATCCTAGTATACTTACACAAATATTTCAGAGGGTTAGAGATTGTTAGGTTAACTAAACATGTGTTAATGGAATGAAATTGGACTATTTCAACCGAACTTAGCATTTGCCAATCAATTGGAGTTGGGTCTTAATCGATTAAGTCACCCTTAATCGATCACTTTATCGATTCAAAGGGTTTCTACTAGTAAAAATCGTTGTTAATCTATCACCTAATCGATTAAGCTTCGTCCCAATTGATCACCTGATCAATTGAAGTTTCTGATTTCTAAATTCAATTTCATATTTAATTTTAGAAAATCATAAATAATTCGATAATTATCAAAAAATCATGAATTTTTATGTAGGTATTATTTATGTTATATATTATCGAGGAAAAATAGTTTTCTATGAAAATATTTTTCTTTTTTAAAGATTGACACACAATTTGAAATAATTGAAAAATGTTGGATCAGGTTGGCCCGTCTAGAGGGGGTGAATAGACGGTTAGAAAAAAATAAAGTGGAAGCATTCGTCTTTTAAAAAAGAACGTGGTCGCAACTAAGAACGTTGCTTCCAAGGCAGTGGACGCTCAACAAAAATCTCCATATGGCAGAGAAGCCTTACAACAAAAGCACGCTAGACTTTAGAGATTTTATAAGTGAATGAATTGATTTTGAAGCAAAGGGGTGAAGCTCCTTATATAGGTGGTTCTTGGGCGCCTGCCACGTTGACCGAATCGAACGCATGCTTATCTGCAGACTTGGCCAAACTTTATCTCTAGTCTTGGGCGCTTGGGACTGCTGAGATGCCTGATGTCTCAGGGGCGCCTGAGATGCTGACGTGGCGAACCTTCCAGCTCAGCTTCTCTATTCGTTGAAACACCTCTACTGAGGCACCTAATACCTATCAGGCGCCTAGACTCTTTCAGGCACCTGGGAGGCAGCAGTTGCTTCTTTTTGGTTCTTCATCTTCTGGGTGATTTCCGGCCAACCGGAGTTAGGCTCTCCCGAACCTGACTTCGGCCTTTCACCCCTCGAGCGTGCTTCCTCCCGACTTCCCATCCTTCAACATCGCGCACGTCCTTCTCAATCCACCAACGTACTCTTGTGTAGCATCTGCGTCCCTCGGATTGCACCGAGCCTGTCCGCTCACTTCCTCGCACAATCCTTCTCGTCCACTATGTCTTACGCTTGACTTCCTCCATACCTAAGCTCCTGCACACTTAGCAGAGGAATTAGAAAACACAGGACCTAACTTAAATTAATTGATCACATCAAAACTAACCGGGGTACCAACAATCTCCCACATTTTGATGTGCATCAACCCAGGTTCAGTTAGGGTTAAACAAAAAGTAAAACTTAACTATGTTAAATAGTTTAAGCATAAAAACAGAATTTGTAAGACTATGCAAAAAAAACTATCTTCTCTGAACCTCAGTCCTACTCTCACCCATAATTAGGGAGAAGAAAAAAAAATTGAGTGTGATAACAAAATTATCTAATTGAATAAAAATCGCGTTGCCACATATTGAAAATAACATATTTTTTCGAAGTTAATTCCATTTTTTGTTAAAAAATAACTTTAAAAAATCCAAATTTTTTTTGACAAAATCAACAGCTAATGTGGAGATCCTAAAAAATCAGATCTGATCAAAATATTTTTCTAACGAATTTTAAAAATTAAAAATTCAGATTTCAATAAACAATTCATAAAAAATTGAACATCTATAAAAAAATTTGAATATTTTTGTCAAAGTTGAAGATGAAGATATGAGTTTAGACAAATATTTTGAGCTTTAAATTCGTTCATCAAGTCCAAAAATAACTAAAAAACAACATATAAGAGTTTTTGAAGAATAAATTTTTAAAAATTTAAAAAATGCTTTGAAAAATTTGAAAAAATTATAATGAGTTCTTTCCACTATATTTGAATCATGAAAAATTGGATCTATGAAAATAAATTATTTATCTATTTTTTAAAATTTTAATTTTAAATTTCATGTGAAAAATCATAAAAATAAAAAAAAATATTCGAAAAAATTTTGAAAAAATTTCAGTAGATTGACAACATAATTGTGCATAGAAAAAAATAAAGACATAATTTTTGTCAAAAAAAATACACACATATATAATAACAAAAAAATTATCATTTTAATACAAATTTAGGAATCCAAAATAAGTTCCTATCTACATGATTAATTAAAAACTTAGGCGGAATATAGCTTTTGGGCACTTTTTTAAATTGGCTCTTATGGTTTTTAAAATACGAATTTAAATTATAAGAAAAACTATTTTTCTTTTGGCGTAAATATGCAATGTCAAATTCTAATTTTTGCACTAGGTTTTTCAAATTATCATTTTCATTTTTCAAAATATCAGAAGAGGATGTAAGTGCCAATTCATTTTTTAATTTCAAATTTTCTTTTTCTAATCTACCATTAGATTTGAGCAAGGCTTTAACTCCTGCATACAACTGATCATGAGAAAGAAAACAAACCTCACTTACCAGGTCACTTTCGAAAAGCGAGGTTCCTCCTTCGTCATCGCTTTCTTCTGACATCTCTTCCCCTTCATCAGTGCTTCCTTCTTGATGATTTGTCATTAGTGCAAGTCTAGCGTATTCTTGACCTTCGAATCTTCTGACGAGGACTCATCCCAGGTGCCCTTCAGTGCCTTTTTGTTCTTTGGTTGGTTCTTGAGTTTAGGACACTGATCCTTCAAGTGTCCCTCCTCGTTACAGTTGTAGCATCTGATTATTCGCTTCTTTGGAGACCGTCTTCTTTTCTGCATTCTTGAAAATTTGTTAGCTTTAAAAAAACTTTTAAAAGAACATACCATTTTTATTGTTTCGTCATCAGTCGAGGATTCCCCGTCGAGTTGGATCTTCCTTGTGTTTAGTGCGATGATGTATGCTTTCTTATTCTTTTCTACAAAACAAGATTCATGAAGCTCCAAAGTAGAAAACAATTTCTCTAATGTACTTACCTCTAAATCTTTCAAAATGAAATACGCGTCGATTACCGAGGTCCATTCTGGGGTTCTCAAAAATGCGTTTAAGATGTACCTTTGAGCGTCGTGACTTGTTACCTTTTCTCCGAGGTTCTTAAGGTCCGTGATTAGTTATTTTACCTTGGCATGTAGATGCGCAACTGATTCTCCATCTTCCATCCGGAGGTTTGTCAGTTGGCTTCGAAGGAGGTCTCGTCGCGCTAGTTTTGCCTCTGAGGTACCTTCATGTAATTCCAGGAATTTCTCCCCAGAGCTCTTTTGCCGAGTTGTAATTCTCGATGTGGTTGACTTCTTGCGCGGGAAGAACGGCTAGTAGATAAAATTCCGCTTTGTCGTTTGCTACAAAGTCTGCTTGCTCCTTCTTGGTCCACGACTCTACTTCTTTATCCTCGCCATTGTTGTCTTTAAAAATTGAAAAAACCATTTTTCATAATTAGTAGCAGTTCAATATCAGTTTTAAAAGATACCTGCATTCGGCGCTTCCACATCGCGAACTCCCCCTCAAACTTTGACAGGTAGATTACTGCTCCAACCATTTTTTTCAAAATTACTGCAGTCGGCGGTTAGTCCTTCTGCGGCGACCTTGGCTCTAATACCACATGTTGGATCGGGTTGGCTTGGCTAGAGGGGGTGAATAGACGGTTAGAAAAAATAAAATGGAAGCACTCGTCTTTTAAAAAAAAATTTGGTCGCAACTAAGAACGTTGCTTCCAAGGTAGTGGACACTCAACAAAAATCTCCTTATGGTGGAGAAGCCTTAGAACAAAAGCACGCTAGATTTTAGAGATTTTACAAGTGAATGAATTGATTTTGAAGCAAAGGGGTGAAGCCCCTTATATAGATGGTTCTCGGGCGCCTCAAGGCTCTTGGGCGCCTGCCACGTGGACCGAATCGAGCGCGTGCTTATCTATAGACTTGGCCAAACTTTATCTCTGGTCGTGGGTGCCTGGGACTACTAAGGCACCTGATGGCTCATGGGTGCCTGAGATGCTGACGTAGCGAACCTGCCATCTCAGCTTCTCCATTCGCAGAAACACCTCTATTGAGGCGCTTGATACCTATCAGGCACCTGGACTCTCAGGCGCCTGAACCCTTTCAGGTGCCTGGGAGGCAGCAGTTGCTTCCTTTTGGTTCTTCATCTTCTGGGTGATTTCCAACCAACCGGAGTTAGGCTCACCCGAACCCGACTCCGGCCTTTCACCCCTCGAGCGTGCTTTCTCCCAGCTTCCCGTCCCTTGAACATCGTGCATGTCCTTCTCAATCCACCAGCATACTCTTTGGCAACTTCTGCGTCCCTCGGATTGCACAGAGCCCGTCAGCTCACTTCCCCGCACAATCCTTATCATCCGCTACGTCTTACACTCGACTTCCTCCGTACCTATGCTCCTGCACATTTAGCAGAGGGATTAGAAAACACAGGACCTAACTTAACATAGTTGATCAGATCAAAACTAACCAGGGTACCAACAAAAAACTTTAATATTTCATTCCATTTTGCATCCATTTAACCAATGATAAGTTCTATCAAAAAATAGACTTCACCAAGATTTTTTTTCAAAAGTGATTTTGAAATATTTTTTAAAAATAATTTTCAGCCATGTTCTTTTGGTTAAATGTACATGACTTGTATACTAGCTTTTTCAATGATTGGATTTCACGTAGTCTATGTTTTGTTGAAACTAAAACTCAATTAGATGCACTAAATCAACACTTTGAGTTTTATTCATCTCCCTAACATCTCACTTATATTTAATGTGTCTCAATATACATACAAGTCAACTTATAATATTTGTAAAATGTAAAATAGTTTTTCCTTGATATTTAGGGATCATGTATATCTATCTAGATGTTTAAACTTTGATTATCCAACTTAGGATGTCAATTGACGTCATTATCCTTAATTTCAATAAATTGAAATAATTCATGATAAATTACTATAGCATACATCACATGAGTATTTTCAATAAGAAAAATTATCATAGCTACATGATGTATGTATGACATGACATACATTTTTTTCATAATGAAATATGACTGTGGAAGCATGATGTCATGGCATATGATAGGATACACAAGACATGATATTTTTTGCATTAAATAAAATATATAAATGTTTTATCTAAGTACTATTTTCTAATTGCTAAGACAATACTAACCCTAATTTGCCTTAGCTTTACAAGAACATACCAAAACTCCTAACTTGACATTTCTTTGAATTTTATCCTATCTGTGTCAAAATGATCAAGCTCAAATCTTCCAAGAATTTAATTTGGCACGATTTTACTCTTCAAGAGTAAATAAGTCTATTTTTCATTTTCAAGATACCACAATACTTTGAAAATGCCCCAAAGTATTAACTTCACCGTGGTTGGATTAACCACCCTTCTAATTAGAGTTGATACACTCTAAGCTCATCTAGGGTGTAGAGAGCACACTCTTAGAAACCCAAAATTTATTGGTGATTCTTGGATGTTCTAGGTATTCACTAGGGATAACTTCCCTTGATACCTTCCTAATGACTTTCCTAGGCTTCTTAGAAGCCTTAATCATGCTAGTCTCATCTAGGTCAACTTTATGGATGGCTTCCCTTGAAACTTTAGCTCGACTCTTAGACCTAGGTTTAGTTCTGTAACTATATTGAACTCTAAGGTAAAATGACACATTTTCTTTAACCTTTGGGTTGTATTCCAAACCTCATTTGTCATTGAATGATCCTTGCCTATCTATCCCAAGATCATGCTCTTTTAACCCCTTAAAGACATTTTCCATTCTTTCAAGGGTCTTCTCTAATTTATCAAGTTTTGCTCTCATGAATTGATTTTTCATTATTACATCCTTGAACTTAGATTTTTCATGAAAGCCTTAGATATTGCCCCTTTTGCCTTAGAATTTGTAGGTCTACAATTAAATATCCTAAACTTTTCCCTAACATTAGATGTGGTAGTCCTAGCATGAAACACTTTATAATTTTCCCTAGGCTTTTCATGCTTTCTATTTTCATAATAAATAGCACTAAAATGATAACATTTATTTCTAGCATGTATTTTATCTTGTTGTAGAGAAATACCATTAACTAATGGTACCTTAGTCTTGTTCTTGGAAGATTCCTCTTGACATGAGCTTCCTCCTTTGTTCTTGGTCGGATTTCTTACCCTTGGACATTGGTTTTGATAATGTCCCTTTTGATTACATGAGAAGCAACAATGTGATTCTCGCCCTTTTATATCATAGGGCCAACCTCTTTTGGCTTCTCCTTCTTCTTGGAAGTCACATAAGCCTTCTTGTTAACCAATTTAGGGCACTTACTTTTATAGTGCCATGTTTGCCTACACTTAAAATAAATAATATGATTTTTATCTTTACAAATGAAAATTGATATACCTTCACAATTTTTACTCCCTTGACTTGTAGAGGTGGCACTCGACTCTTCTTCATTGACTTTAGATGATTGATGTGCATATATTATATATGGTTTTGTGCATTGTTTAACGCACATCTACTTTTATTCCATGATTTTAACTTATTTTATAGCATCATATTTCTTATGACTTTGCTACTTTTTCTCCCTTTTGTTTGAAGAATTGCTCATTGTCTGTTTTGATTGACATGACGAGATTTAGAGTGAAAACGGAGTAGAAATGGAGTGAAACGCAAGGTAGAGGCAAAGGCAACTCATCACACGACTATGTGGGGTTTCCATTGCCCCACACAACTATATGGGATTTCCATTGCCCCACACGGCACGGTCGTGCTATAAGGAGGTTCCACACGACCTATGTGGCTTTCTTAGACTCAAGCACGACGGGGTCGTATGGTTCCACACGGCCCGTGCCACCTTTCTATGACATGGCTGTGTGGATTCCACACAACCCGTGTGGATCTGGCCCCAACCCGCACACCGTACCTTGTTCCTGTGCCTCTCCAAGTGCTCAACACAAAATTACTCCAACATACTCATGTTCCTCGAACCCATAAATGTCTAAATGACGTTGAAATAGAGCCAAATTTCTTCCACATGACCAGGGCAAACTAAGGAACACAGTCATATTTATTTTACATTTTTTACACATAGTTACATGGCATGGTCGTGCCTAAATGGCATGACCATGTGGAATTACAGACAACACTTCAGAGGAAAAGTAAAAAGTCCATAACTTTCTATTCGATTAGACTTTCGAGCTATTCTTTATATCAAATTGAAGAAAACTTCAAGATCTACAATTTTGATGAAGACATCAACTTGAGAAATGGCATCTTGATATGAAATTTTGACAAAAAAGTGCATGGTCTGGCCATGCAGATTCGCATGGCCATGTCAAATTTCATTCAGCACTGCAGGGCAAATGTAAAATGGTCATAACTTTTTTGCTTAGTTGGAGTTGTGGTCCATTCTTTATATCAGAATATAGATAATTTTAGGGGCTACAACTTTGTCAAAGTGAATTATGAGAAAACCAAATCTAAGGGGTGAAAACCCCATTTTGACGAAGCCTTATAAGGGGTAAATCTGGAAATATTGGGAGAGGTATAAAAGGGTGAAGAAAACACTTCTTCAGGGAATCTTTGGATTTAGGGGCAAGCCCCTTGCCTTAGAGAAGCGTTTTCCCCTATAGAGGAAATCCTAGGGCCTTCATCTCCGGTGATCCGTCCACCTCTGGAGCGTAGAGTGTTGGTTATGAGAAAATCGATAGAGGGGGGGGGGGGTGAATATCGATCTAAAAATTTTCGGAAAAGTAGAGCGATTACGCAGCGGAAAATAAGAAAACAATCGCTAACACAAGTTATTTTTTTACTTGGTTCGGAGTCGCGGTCAACTCCTACTCCAAGGCCCACGGTCCTTGACCATTTATATTGGGCAATTCTATATTCGTAAAAATCTTTTATAAGTTCGAGTACAGTTATAGAATTGAAATTCAAAGTACAACACTTTTCGTAATTTAAATATTACCGACGCCCGAGGTGGATGGAAGTTTAGAGCAGCGGGTCATCGTCAGTGCTGGAATCACGAGGTCGGAACTTGTCGGAGCGTAGCGCTTGAACGAAAGTGTTTGGAGCGATGTGAGTGAGATTGTTTGAAGCCTTGGGGGTGAACCCCTATTTATAGCAACCATAGGGGTGCCTATATTGATGGGGGCACCTGACACGTGACCTCTCCTACGAGAACTCCAATCCGCAGGCTCGGTCAGCACTTATCTCCTTCAATGAGGCGCCCGAGCTGATGGGGGCGCCTGTGTTAACACAGGCACCTGAGCTGACTTGGTCCAGAGGCTTCGTGGCAGTTTGCTTCGATGGTTTTGATTTTGCCTTGAACTGGGGCGCCTGTATCCATCCGGGCGCCTAGCCCAGTGAGGCGCCTCACTCCATTGAGGTGCCTGAGCTGCAGAAACACCATTCCTTCGTTCCCTGCAACCAAGGTTTGTTCCAAAACACAAGAAGCAAGTATGTTAGCCATTATTTACAGCCTAAGCTGTATTGGTTCTAACTTTTGGTCTCCCAAATAGAACCTTAGGTCGAATCGACGCCTAATGTTCCCTCCTCCGGAGAACGCGTCCTCACCTACTCCTCTCGGAAGAATTTACCTTTTTGCCAACCGGCTCCTCCGGTTGGACTTTTGCCCAATCCTCCGATCAGGTCTTTGTGCCCAATCCGCGACAAGGACTTCTTGCCCAACTTCCGGTCAGGTCATCGGTGTCCAGCCCTTTGCCAGGACTTCTTACCCAACTTCCGGTCAGGTCTTCGGTGCCCAGCCCTTTGCCAGGACTTCTTGCCCAGTCCTCGACCAAGACTTCTTGCCTAGTGTACCTAGGACTTTCCTGCACACATAGTAACCTGGTTAGATCACACTAACACCTTAACTTCTGAACCCTTTAACATTATCAAAACACAGGTTTGACTTTGGTGCTTCCGGCACCAATAATCTCCCCCTTATTGATTTATGGCAACCCGGTTCAAAAAGTTAAGTTAAAAAGATAGCATATTTAACATGTAAAGAATTTATAACAAAACATTCAGTTTTCTCCCCCTGAAATGAATATTCTCCCCCTGAGTTTTTCAAAGATACGTGAGTTTTTGTAAACCTTCTAAGTGCCTTAGATTTTGACTAAGTGCTGAAGTATTAGATAAAAGGGTTTTAAAAATTTCAAGCTTTCTATACTTAGAAAATTTTCCAAAGCAAATTTGCTTTTCATACTTAGAAAAATTTTCAAACAAGTTTTTGCAAGTTTTTCATACATAGAAAAATTTTCTTGAAAATACTTCGTGCAATAAAGACACTTAGAAAAACAGATTTTCACTTAGAACTATTTAAATACTTAAAAAATTTTGAGGTGCTTTAGAAAAGACTTAGAAATACTTAGTTTTGAAATGTTTAGCTTTGAAAAAATTTTTAAACACTTTAGTTATTTACTTTACTTTTTGAAAAAGAGAAAAAAATTTCTCCTTTCCTTTCTCTCTCTCCCCCTTTGTCATATATCAAAAAAAAATAAATTGATACTAATTACAGCAGGTAAATTAGAGTTAGTAAAAACAATTGAAGTTCTGTATTGAACCAACTCTAATGATTTTAAGCATAAACTGGACCAAACCAAATTAAATCGATCTTGTTTGGGTCCTGTCTAACCATGTTAGCTACTTATTAACTATCATAAATAGTAGCTTTCACTAGGGCTAGTCAACTCAAGTGATCTGATCAAGTTAGATTTTCTAAGCTTGACACTTAACCTGATTACTGTTCAACTTGTATTTATTGCCCCAATTACTGCAGATGCACTGACTTAAAGCATCTTGAATCAAGGCATAGACCTAAGCATCTCAACCTAGTCTAGGTTATCAATCAAAAGTACCCTAAGGTGCTTGTGAGATGTTGGCTTCTAAATCTATAGGTATATGCAATTCTAGGGTTAGACCTAAGCTAAGTCCATTTGCGAAAAAAGCTCTAGTTTTGAAGGGGGTAAGTTTTTTGAAAAAAATTAAGTCGAAAAATCTTTTTAAATTTCAAAAACCTTGATAAAAGAAATGATTTTAAAAAAATTAATTAAAAAATAAGAAGTAAAACAATTTTTAGAAAAAATATAGAGCAGTCCTATTCTACTAAGCATATGATTCAATTATGAAGTGAATAACTAAGCAGTTAAAAATTCAACAGATAAGTAAATGATCAGGAGATAAGATAGCAAAGTCAACTGGTCAACACACGGACCAGTAAAGTCAAGCATAACACAGCAAAGTCAACTGGTCAACACAATGACCAGTAAAGTCAAACACATGTCAACCCTACAGGGTAGGGCAAGTAAGATAATATCGGTACAATCAGCTAGCTGGAGAATCACTCTGATCTATGAGGAGGGGCCAGGGGGGTCAAATGGACCAGGCTGCCAAGACCGAAACATGGACATCATTTCATTATATCGAGCCTCGTTTGTCTCACGATCGGCTTGGAGGGCATCCATGTACTATGTGTGATGGGCCTCGTTTGCCTGATGTTCGGCTTGAAGTGTGTCCATGTACTTAGTGTGCTAGCCCTCGTTCACATTGTGCTCATCCTGTAGGGCATCCATAAACTCAACATGACGGGCCTCCATCTCCTCTCTGAGGCTGTGCATCTCTGTCTGTAATAGTGCTAGGCGTTGGTTGGTGGTCAGTGGAGGAGGCTCCTGTAAGTTCTCATTGATCTCGACTGCGAGATCAGCAACATCTACCTCTACCACCTCATCTGAGTCGATCTAAGCTCCGACCCTCTGTTGTCTCCACGAGAGAACCCCGGCGACCGAGATATCTATACCCGCTAGTGAAAAGTTCCTAGCCCCGATTTCGTCAAACTCGGTCATTGGGGTGACCTCCCCAATGGTGATGTCGCGACCATAGTGGTGAAGGAGGGAAGTGATGATATGACAGAAGGGGGTACGTACTCGACCCTGAGTCGTAATGCTGGACGCGTAGATAATCGTATGGAACATGTGCAGACCAATATCTATATCCAGATGATGGATCATAGCGTACAGAAGAAAGGTATGGAAGGGTCTCATGGTCGCGACATATCGAGTAGTCAAGGGGAGAATGCACCGAATCAGAACTATGTAGAGAGTGTAGTCCTGGACCCGGAGATCTACAGATTGAAACCGTTGCACCAACGAGTTTCACACATCTCTGTAGAAGTAGGAGTAAAGAGTGTCTAGATCAATGTGTTGATGTAGGCAGCACCTAAGTCAAATCTGGGTTTTGATAATGGCAAAGAGTTCAGAAGTTAAGGTGTAAATGTGGTCTAACGTGCTTACTGAGTGTGCAGGAAAAGTCCTAGGTACACTAGGCAAGAAGTCCTGGCAAATGGCTGGGCAAAGAAGTCCTGGTCGAGGACTGGGCAAAAAGACCTAACCGGAAGTCAGGCAAAGAAGTCCTGGTCGAGGACTGGGCAAGAAGTCCTGGCAAGGGGCTAGGCACCGAAGACCTGACCAAAAGTTGGGCACGAAGACCTGGTCAGGTAGATTGGGCAAAAGTCCAACCGGAGGAGCCGGTTGGTAAAAGGTAAACTCTCCTTAGAGGAGTAGGTGAGGACGCGTTCCCCATCGAGGGAATAGTAGGCGTCGGTTCGACCTAGGGTTCCATTTAGGATATCCAAAGTTAGAACCAAGACAGCTACGACTGTAACTAATAACTAACACATTTGCTTGTTGTGTTTTGGAATTAACCTGAGTTACAGGATCGAAGGACTGATCTTTTGCAAGTGTGGTGCCTCACTGGGGCTAGGCGCCCGGATGGACTCAGGCGCCCGTATGGATACGGGCGCCCCAGTGTGAAGGCAAACTCCAAACCACAGCCGTGAAGCCTCTGAACCAAGGCAGTTCAAGCACCCGTGAGGTCACGGGCGCCCCCATCAGGTCAGGCGCCCAAGTGGAGATGGATAAGCACTGACCGAGCCTGCGGATAAGGGTTCGCGCAGGGAAGGCCACGTGTTAGGCGCCCCCATCGTCACAGGCGCCCGTATGGGTGCTATAAAAGGGGGTTCACCCCCAAGGCTTCGACATCAATTGCTCTCAATGCTCCAGACACATTCGCTCAAGCGCTGTGCTCCGATAAACTTCGACTTCGAGATTCCAGCGCCGACGATGACCCTCTGCTTCGAAATTCGATCCACCTCGGGCGTCGGTAAACTTTAATTATGAAAGTGTTGTCAATTTTAATTTCCAATTTTATATCTGTACTTTCAATCTGTAAAAGCTTTCCCGAATATAGAATTGTCCAAAGTAAACGGTCAAGGATCGTGGGCCTTGGAGTAGGAGCCGACCGTGACTCCGAACCAAGTAAAACTACCTGTGTTCGCGATTTGTTTCTCATTTTCCGTTGTGTATTTTCTCTAAGTGTTCCGAAAAATTTTATAACGATATTCACCCCCCCCTCTATCGTTTTCTTCGATCCAACAAGTGGTATCAGAGAGGGTGGCTCAAATTTGGTGCAACCACCAATTTGAGAGTGTTTTTTGGACTTTACGAAATTATTTTAATTTTTTTTCGAATTTGTCTCGTTAATCGAGGTTGGTGCAACACCACTCGATCATTTTTCGGTTCTATTAATTTTCTTCCGCACTACTAATCCAAGACCATGTCTTGGAACAAGTTTTCTCTGTTTTTCTTATTTTCAGAAATTATTATGGTCATGCAAGAGGGTTTCAGCACAGCCAGACCACCGCTCTTCAGTGGAGAAGATTTCTCCTACTGAAAAAGTCGGATGGAAGCCCACCTGAAAACTCAGGTGGATATGTGGATAATAATCCAATCTGGCCTCGAAATCCCAAGAACGTAGAAGGAGTGGCACAACACTACTCTGAATGGGATGCCTCGCTGAAGAAAAAGATCGAGGCTGATGCAAAGGCATCCCAGACTTTACATTGCGGATTGACCAAGGAAGAGCTGAACCGGGTGGGTCCCTTCAACAGCGCCAAAGAACTTTGGACAAACTGATTGAGCTGCACGAAGGTACCTCCGACACCAGAATCAGCAAAAGGGATCTGTTGCTGAACAGACTCTACACAACAAAGATGAATGAGGGCGAATCAGCAGCACAGCTCCATGCCAGAGTCCAGGAGCTGATGAACGGACTGCATACAATCGGTCACAAGGTAGAGAACCGTGACCTAATCAGGTATACCTTAAATGTATTCCCAAGAAATACTCTGTGGGCATCTATGGTAGATGCTTACAAGTTTTCTAGGGATCTTTTAAAAATTAAATTAGATGAACTTTTTTCAAAATTAGAATTACACGAACAGACTAACTGCACTATGGCCGAGAAAAGTATTGCTTTTCTTGCATGTAAACCCCAAGGAAAAGTTGCCAAGAAAAAACAAAAACCTGCACCCGAGTCTGACTCAGACTCAAACTCAGAAGATAGTGAAGAGGATCGACCCAAGTTGGTGCGGCTAGCTCAAGACTACTACAAGGAGCTGAAGCATCAGACCAACAGAAGGAAAGCAAGCCGACGAAAGGAAGATCCAGCTGAACCTTCAAAAACTAAACCGAATGTTACTTACTATGAATGCAACAAGAAGGGTCATTACAAATCAGAGTGTCCCAATCTAAAGGAAGTCAAGAAGACTAGAAGGAAGAAGGCTCTTCAAGCCACGTGGGATGAATCTTCCTCCGAAGAAGAAGAAGAGGCCCCACAGTCAAATCTTCTCGCCTTAACCGCTTCGGAAGAAATCGACACCGGATCGGAATCGGAGCCAGATGACGGAAAGCTCACAATATCAGAAACAGCCAAATAACGGTAAGAGATTATTCCGAAGTTGAATTGTCTAAATTAATAGCTTATTTATCTCATAACTTGGCAAAAGTCAAAATCCGGGTCGAGTCCCTCCGACAAGAAGTAAAACTCCTAAAAGAGAAAGCTGACTCTAGATCCTTGACCGAGAAGGTTCAAGAAGGAACCTCTACTCAAGTTGAAAAGCTTGAGAAAGAGAACTCCTCCTTGAAAACTCAAGTCAAGGAGCTCAGAGTGGCTTTAGAACGATTTACTTCGGCTTCCAAGAGTCTTGACATGATCCTTGAAAAACAGAAGTCCGTTCTTAATTGATCTGGGTTAGGGTATCAAACCAAGTCAAGACAACGGTCATATTATGCTGTATTGAACCAACCTAGAGCCAAAGTTCAAGCATGGGTCCCCAAGCTTTGCTTGAACAACTAAGCTGGACCAAACCAGTACTGGATCCCCAAGGACAAGATTCACATCTTGCCTAATCATTATCGTGACTTTAGTCCAAGGGGAGCCAATATAAAAACAATTTTCATAATTAAATAATTTTTTTTTGCTTAATTCTTTAATTGCATGCTTGCTTGTTTATTTCTTTTTGCAAATTACCATGTTTAGATCTAGGACTGGTTAGACTAAGGACAAAATGACTTAGTTGAAATTTGAACAACCTAGTATTGGGTGGAGGTGAGATGATAGTACGTTAGGGAAGCCATTTTGTTGGAACTAGCCGAAGCTACCGATCCAAGACCCAAACTAGTTAGACCAAAATCTTTCAAGGAGTAACTTGAAGATGAATTTTCAATAAAAGGCTTTGTCAAGGAAAGGGTTGATGATCCAATAAGGCTACGGCCAAAGAAGGCCTAGTGCCTCGCCAAGACCTGGAAGCCAATTATTGAAAATCAAATTTACATTACTATTGTCAGATTTGAATCTAACACAAATTTCAATTAATCTTAGACTCAACCACCTTTCAAAATAAACTTAAAACTTAATTAAATTTTTTAAAATTAATTCAACCTTTCAAAATTAACCATGATTTCAAATTAAAATATTCATTTCTATTAAAACCGGTCTCACAAAACCCATAAGGTTAACGTGATTGATAACTCTAGATTGGGTGAGATAGATTAGGTTGTGAAAATCAATTTAAGTCATCCTTAATTCTAATTGGATCCAAATCAATAAATACTTTATGTGTAGGAACATAAAGATTTGGACTAATGGATGTTGGATAGCGGATGCTCCAGACACATGACTGGAGACAAATTGAAATTCACCAAACTCAAGTTCAAGAACCTAGGCTCAGTAGCATTTGGCAATAATGCTACACTCAAAGTCATTGGGTCAGGCAACATTGAACTCAAATCCGATTTTGTGATTAAAAAGGTACTCTTGGTTGAGAACTTCAAATTTAATTTACTTAGTATAAGTCAATTATGTGATACTTGCTATGTAGTTACCTTTACCAACTCTGACTGCCTAATTAGAAACCTTCAAGACTCAGAAGTCATGCTTAAAGGCACTAGGAAAAATAATGTTTATTCTATCAATCTACCCTTAGTACCTAAATGTCTCTTAACTCAGTTAGAAGAATCTAACCTCTGGCATAGGAGATTAGGTCACACTAATATTAGACTAATTTCAAAAATCACCCAACTTGGTCTAATTAAAGGAGTACCAAAAATTAAGAACTATGAAAACACAATATGTAATTCTTGCAACCAAGGTAAACAAACCAAGTCTAATCACAAGCAAATTCAATCAGACCTAACTCAAACCACACTTGAGCTCCTGCACCTTGACCTATTTGATTCACATAGAGCCAAGTCACTAAGCGAAAATTGGTACAACTTAGTCATTATCGATGATTACTCTAGATTTACTTGGGTTAGGTTCCTAAAAACTAAGGATGAACCCCTAAACCTGTTTATTGACTTATGTAAGATAATTGAAAATCAAAATGATACCAAAATCAAAAGACTTAGGAGTGATCACGGGGGAGAGTAGAATCAAAGGTTTGAGGAATTCTATAGAATAAATGGGTATATTCATGAAGTTTCGTGTCCTAGAACCCCCCAGCAAAATGGGATAGTAGAAAGGAAGAATAGAACCCTACAGGAAGCCGCTAGGACCATGCTCAATGAATTCAACTTAGCTAACCAATTTTGGGCAGAAGCAATAAGTACGGCTTGCTATATCGAAAATAGGGTCCTAATTAACAAAAGACATAATAAAACTCCCTATGAGCAAAGTACACATCCTAAACACCAAGGACTACCTAGGTAAATTTTAGTCTAAGTCAAATCCAGGAGTATTCTTAGGATATTCAACAACAAGTAGGGTCTATAGGGTCTACAATAAACAAACTAATAAAATTGAAGAAACAACGAATTTAATCTTTGATGAGGAAACTAATCCAAAATCTGATAATCAAAACCTGAACCCATCAAGTATTGATCAAGAAGAAAATGAGCATACACTTGAACCATCAATTGAACCACTAGTTGAACCTCTAAATGAACTAACTCTTGAACCAACTACTACATCAACTGAACCAATAAATGAACCAACCCAAATAGTTGAACAAAATACTGAATCAAACCGTCCAGCCAGACCTGAGGCTGAACCAAGTTCTAGAAGAACCAAGAAACCTAGACTCAGTCACCCGTCTGATCAAATTATGGGTGATCCAACCTTAGGAGTCAGAACTAGGTCTTCCTATAGAAATCTTAGTCAGATCGCACTTTATTTCAAAAATTGAACCTAAGACTATAGAGGAAGCCCTACCTGATCCTGATTGGATCATAGCTATGCAAGAGGAATTAGCCCAATTTGAGAGAAACCAAGTCTGGGAACTAGTACCTAAACCTAAGGGCAAATCTATTATAGATACTAAGTGGGTATTTAGGAACAAACTAAATGACCAAGGGGAAATAGTTAGAAACAAAGCCCACTTAGTAGCTAAAGGGTTCAGTCAAGTCGAAGGGTTAGACTATAACGAAACCTATGCCCCAGTAGCCAGCCTTGAGTCTATAAGAATGTTGTTAGCCTTTGCAGCCCATAGAGGATTCAAACTTTACCAAATGGATGTTAAGTCAGCCTTTCTAAATGGGTTCATCAAAGAAGAAGTATATGTAGGACAACCCCCCGGCTTTGAGGACCTAGAAAAACCTAACTACATTTTCAAACTTAATAAGGCACTTTATGGATTAAAACAAGCACCTAGGGCATGATATGAACGCCTATCAACTTACCTTATTTCTAAGGAATATAACCAAGGACAAATTGACTCAACTCTATTTGTTAAAACCTTAGAAAAAGACATTTTTATTGCCCAAATCTATGTTGACGACATAATTTTCGGATCCACCAGCTCAAACTTTTTAAAAGAATATGTAAAAATAATGGAAAACGAATTCGAAATGAGCTTAGTTGGTGAACTCAATTTCTTTTTAGGACTACAAATTAAGCAAACTAGGGATGGAAATTATGTTCACCAATCCAAATATGCTAAGGAGTTGATAAAGAAATTTAAAATGGATAACTCCAAAAGCATAAGTACTCCTATGGCCACAAATGTAAAAATTGATAGTGACCCTGAAGGTAAACCTGTAGATCTGAAGCTATATCGAAGTATGATTGGAAGTCTACTTTACCTTACAGCTAGCAGACCTGATATCCTATTCTCTGTAGGAATGTGTGCTAGATACCAAACCTATGCCAAGGAAACGCACTTAGCAGCCCTAAAAAGAATACTTAGATACATTAAAGGCACCCTAAATGTAGGGATTTGGTATCCTAGGACCTCAACCTTTGACTTGTCAGGATACTCTGATTCTGACTATGCTGGATGTAAACTAGATAGAAAGAGTACAAGTGAAAGCTGCCAACTTTTAGGAAATAGTCTAGTCAGTTGGTGCAGTAGAAAGCAACACTGCGTAGCTCTATCTACAACCGAAGCAGAATATGTTGCTTTAGGAGAGTGTGTAGCATAACTCTTATGGATGATGCACACTCTTAAGGACTTCCAGCTTGATTACACCCAAACCCATGTCTACATTGATAACATAAGTTCAATCAATCTAACTAAGAACCCAATCCAACACTCTAGAACAAAATATATAGAAGTTAAGCATCACTTTGTAAGGGATCATGTAGCCAGGGATGAAATAGTCCTTAAGCATGTAGACTCAAAGTCAGACTTAGCTGATATCTTCACCAAACCCTTACCTGAGTCTGAGTTTAGCTCACTAAGAAAGCAATTAGGGTTATGCTTAGTAGAATATGACTGCTCTATATGTGTTTTCCAAAAAATTGTTTTATTTCTTATCTGTTATTTAATATGTTTGAAAAATCATTTTTGTCTTGAAATTTAAAATGATTTTCCGACTTAGTTTTTTTAACTTACCCCCTTCAAAACTAGGGCTTTTTCGCAAATGGACTTAGCTTAGACCCTAACCCTAGAACTGCATGCACCTATAGATCTAGAAGCCAGCATCTCACAAGCACCTTAGGGTACTTTAGATTGACAACCTAGACTGGGTTGAGATGCTTAGGTCTATGCCTTGATTCAAGATGCTTTAAGTCAGTGCATCTACAATAATTGAGGTAATAAATACCAGTTGAACAGTAATCAAGTTAAGTGTCAAGCTTAGAAAATCTAACTTGATCAGATCACTTAACTTCACTAACCCTAGCGAAAGCTACTGTTTATGACAGTTAGTAAGTAGCTAACTGGGTTAGACAGGACCCGAAAGAGAAGAATTTAAATTGATTTGGTCCAGTTTATGCTTAGAATTGGTTCAATATAGAACTTTACTGTCTTTAATCTATTTTTTGCTATAATAAATTTTTTTTATATATGGCAAAGGGGGAGAGAAAGGAAAGGAGAGAAAAGAAGTTTTTTTAAATTTTAATTTCTTTTCATTTTAAGTATAAAATTTTTTATTTTGAAAATTTTCTAAGTACTTAACTCAAAAATTATTTTGAAAATTTTCTAAGTGTTTAACTCAAAATTATTTTGAAAATTTTCTAAGTGCTT